>DWQT01005324.1:0-10396 GCA_018244895.1 Myscelus amystis hages | reverse complement strand
GTCGAGTGGTTTGGGCTGTGCGTTGATAGATCACCAAGTCAGTCACCTTTGAGTTTTATATATATAGTAGAAGTAGATTTCAAAATTTTATTTGGATGTCCATAGCTTATTAATACATAGCTCGGATGGTGTTTGAGACAAGTCAAATAGGAAAGTGTTTTTACATCTGCTTCTAGTGTAAATAGAGACAGAACAAATAACTCAAATAACTCATGACACAAACTCTTGCCCTGTGCGGGATTCGTATCCACGACCTTCGGTTGGTCTAGTCTCTGATAATTAGACCAAGAGGCCAGTCAAAATACAATATAAACAGAAAAGCAACCAGTTACGTAATCTCCGACCTACTCGCCAACAAGTGTACGTAAATAAAGGAAATGACATTGATTTTTATCTGAATTCATTCAAATCGAGACACCGGCAGCCTCAGCTATTGAAATTGTAATATCGCCTTGTAGTTGGATAGTTTAGACAAACAGGAAGAATATGAAGGCCAAATGCTAAACTATAAACTGCATTTGTTATTCTAGTATCTCAGAACTGTTGAATTGACTGAGAAATATGTTCTTACATTTTGATTCATTTTGATCCATTATGAAATAGATCTCAACAAGAATTTGAATGTATTTTTTGTTGCAAAAGTCCGTAAGGTTAAAGGAAATATTGAATTGAAACCACACTTTACCTTGTACGAGCGAAGTGGAAAAATATTGTATTAAATCAAGATTTATCACTTCTATGATCACAATTGTGGCGAGTGATATTAAGAACACATAACTTGAAATATTCGAGTTGGAATATTAAAATATTTATATTCGACTTATTCTTATTATATTATTATACTTATTATAGGCGACATTTTTTTGTTTACAAACGAATGCTATAATTTGCTATGAAAAACGTACGTTAGATTTGAACTTAACATTAACAATAACCACTTATTTTAATGCGTAGTAAATTCCCAATACTCATGTTACATTTTTCATAAAGCTTTACATACAATTTCATATGTAACACTTAGATATTTTGGGTTTATGTAAGAATTTAATTTGAATGTAATAGTGTACAGTATGCTGGCAATTCAACTAATAAATAAAACTTGTCCCTAGCACCCCGTCCGTATCTTCTTGTATCTGTTTATAACTTTTATCGACTTCTATTCTAGTCTATTCGAATTCTCATAATGAGATTGCAGTTGTTGTTACAGCACCATTATCCAGCGGCTGCAGCGCTTAATGCCGTCTTCTTCGAGGGCCAGAAGAAGCGATGTTTCGTAAAACTTCGCTTAGTTATATAATAGTTAGTTTTCGAAGACTAGACAGTAATTATTACAATTATATCACATATCAGTTGGATAAAATCTTTTATTATGTACCGAAATATCTATTTCTATATTCTAAACAGGCCCGGCTTGGGGTAATTTATTGGAATATATCACAATAATACTAATATTATGTATATAGTATGCCACAAGTTAGTAAAAGTACTTTAAAAATAATAATTAAGTAACAAGTAACTATTTAGACCGTTGTTTTCGCGGCCGCCCGTCTATTATCTCTACGATACATGCAATTTAGCCGCCTGAGGCGACTCTAACACGATATTATTTTCACTAATTACGCTTTCATTGTATTGTACTTTTCTTGAATGGAATTTGTTTCTACTATTTGAGTATAGTCACAATTTTCTATCAAACTTTCAAAGATTACAAGATCCCGGTATTTGAATATTTGTTTTTATTTAAACGAAAACAATTATGTACGTAATTAATCTGAAAGCAATTTAATTACTTTCTAACTTAAGATAAGTGCTTCTACTAGATTGTTTTCGGTAACATACATTTTATAATCGTACAATCGTAGTTGAAAAAGTAGCTGTCCAAGACAAAAACAAAATAATTCATCAATTGTAGTAAAATATTATCGAGCAAGCTTGTTTTAAGATAAAACGAAGTTCTTTATCTTTTGATGATCACGTGAAAGTATTTTTCAAAGCAAAGAAACATAAAATACTTTTGCGCCGACATCGAATCCATGAAAAAGTAAAGCGAACTTATTTTTCTATCTAACACGCCTGCTCGCTAAACGAGACCAAAGTTTCAAAGATTCTCAAACAGAGCCCTGTTATCTTTCTTTTTGCGCGTAACGGTACCTTTTGCGTGTTATAAAATAAAACTCAATCACTCACGAAAACTTTTACGCGCTGTTTAACGACAAAAACGTGTAGCAATCTATTCACTTGTGAAGGAAAATGAGGGACGCATCTTCGTCTTTGTAATTATCGTACAATGTGATCACGTGGGTAAGTAACCGCTTCGGACAGCTGGTTTCTTCTTAATACCTAAGTTTACGATGTCGCAGAGATGTGAGTTTTATGAGCGCTCTCTAAATTAAAACTGTGACGTTAAAAGCTCTTCGTTGACGGTTTACTTTAATTATAGATGTATCGTTACTGACCAGGACTCACAAGAATTATTGTTTTCGTCTGGTCTTAGTTCTTTAGTGAAACTTTAGTATTGTTTTTGCACAGTCTGGATAAATAAATAAATAAATGTTACGATACATTTCCTTTACGATCTTTTTTCATCGATCAAATAAATTTATACAAAATTGTTTACTAAAACTAGTGGGTAGCATTATTTTTAAATTTCATATAAGTGGTTGTAGAGGTAATTTAATTTGCGTAATCATTATTAGCCCTCTGCTGGATACAGACTTCGACTCTAGACGTCCTAGGCTAGTTGCATCTAGCTACTACCTAACTCGCCTAGCAAATGACGCTCTTCCGCTAAGTTTTGGGGATTTATTTTGACTGGCCTCGTGGTCGAGCGGTTAGAAATCCTGACTGTGAAACCGGAGGTCGTGGGTTCGATTCCCACCCGGGACAAACATGTGTGTGATGAGCACATTTGTTTGTTCTGTGTCTGGTCGTAATTAAAATATCTATATAAGTATTATGTAATATGTATATATGTATGTTTATCAGCTGTCTCGTTACCATAACACAGGCATTAAAAATTGCCTACTTTGGAATCAGATAGCCGTGTGTGGAATTGTCCTAAGAATTTTGAAATGCTGTGACCCGATGTTGGTATGTTTTGTCTGCGGCGCGGTCGTTAATTAAAGTTTTCCGGTTATACGTGTTCTTCGATTGTGCGATTTTAATTTGCGGTCATCTCGGCAAGCGCGTTTTTCTATTTCAATGGGTTCCGTCGAATTTAAAATGTGCTAAGCAAGTTTGCAATTGGCTTTGTTCCTTGTGCAACGTACGATGATTCGATTGACAGTGACAGTGACAGTGACAAATGTCAATGTGAAATGTGGTACTTGTATTTATGTATAGAAGGCAGAACGGTGATTCGAGTGACTTCACCTACATACATATCAATGCACAGTGGAAATCTTTAAACTTGGTTACCTAATGAACTTATTAATATAAAGACCTGGACAATAGCTATAAATCTCAACACAAAATCGTGTGCTATAGAATTTTGCCCAGCATTGTTTGCCCAACAACCGTGTGCCTTCAGTAGATTTCGACTCCGGCCTCTGTTGCCATCATTAAAAGATAGTTGCCATAATGGATATTAAAATTTGGGCCTATAATCAACATGGACCTACGATAGTCTTGTGACAGCATCCAATATCGAAGGTCATCAAAGAAAGATTAAAAAAAAATTTCTATCGGATTAAGAATATATCTGTTTCACGTATTACCATAATTCTGACAGTCCTCCGATGAAATTGTTCGTCGCGTTTTTATACTAGCTGTGCCCGCGACTTCGTCCGCGTTTAATTTACCAAAAAAGTTGTATAATTCTAAAATAACAGTAGCCTAACTTACTCTTTGTTATATCAGATATGTGCCAGTGAAAGTCCCGTCAAAATCGGGCCAGCCGTTCCAGAGTTTAGCCGGAACAAACAGACTGACAAAAATTGTAAAAAATGTTATTTTGGTATATGTACCGGCTTAGTAAACAGCGGTTATTTTAATATTACAAACAGACACTCAAATTTTATTTATTAGTATAGATATCACAGTAAGCGATATCGGAAACCAGTATTCGATGACCTTTCTAAATTGACATTAAGATTTATAAACACATAATTCGTCTAGTGTTCGTCGATTTTTCTTTTTTATTGCAAATTTGACTGGCGTCTAGATCCAGTTGTTGGGTATTCTTACTGCTGCACTACTCAGCAGTTGGAGGTCGTGTGTTCGATTTCCATGCAGGGAAAATGTTCTTATGATAACCATATTCGTTTGTTGACCGACTTCAAAAAGGAGGAGGTACTCAATTCGTCTGTATTTTGATTTTTTTATGTTTGTTACCGCATAACATCGAACTGCGTGAAACGATTTTGAAAAAAAAAATTAATCGAAACTGGTGCGTCCTGTAGGGTGCCATTTTAATTTTCTGTATCTGTGTGTAGTAAAAATATTCTTATAAGCATTACATCGTATATATGTGTGCATTATCAGCTATCCGGTTACCATAGCACAATAATTTAGCTGCTCAATTTGGCATCATATAGCCGTATGTAAAACTGTCTCTATTGCGATTCTAATAATGAATTTCTCCATGCTCCAGATCACGTGCCCTTGCACGCGGAACATTCGCAAACGAACGCGGCCACAACGCCCCAGGAGCACGTGTACTGTGTATACACTAACCAGTTAGCGGGCGTCCCGGCGCTCAACCCCATAGACCTGTACTCGAGGCCGCAGCACTTCGTGCAGAGCTACATGTCGAACAACAATCCGCAGAATTTGGTGGTGCATAACAAGCAGTTCGACAGTACTGGGGCGTATCCTAGCGAGGAGTTTAAAAAGTTGCGCGAAAACGCCGCCACAAAGGTCGACGGCGCGAAGAACGAGGACCCAAAAGAAAACATGAAACCGGCCGACCAGAATAAGATGTACTACGACTATAGTGAAAGCGATTTCGCCGGCGACAAGAACGAAAACGACCCCAGTTCCCACAACAAGCTGACAGACGATATGACGATGAACATCAAGGGCGAATACATTTGCTACAAATGCAACGACATATACCCGTCGAAACGGGCGCTGAAGCAGCACGCGAAGACCTGTGAAAACACAGATGGCGCTGCGGAGAAGCTGGGAAAGTTCACATGCACGCAATGCGCCTATCGGTGCCAGTCGCCGGCCATCCTGAAGATCCACGAGCGCACCCACACGGGGGAGAAGCCGTATGCATGCACCTTCTGCGACTACAAGTCCGGTCAGAAGAACAACGTGGCGAAACACATCCTCGTGCACATGAAGGAGAAACCGTTCCGATGCCAGTACTGCGACTACCGCTGCGCTCAGAAGAACAATCTGGTTGTCCACGAGCGAACGCACACAGGTTATAAACCGTTCGCGTGCCCCTACTGCGACTACCGCACGGTACAGAAACCGAATCTGGTGAAGCACATGTACCTCCACACGGACCAGAAGCCGTTCAGCTGCGATATGTGCAACTACAGGTGCGTGCAGAAGACGAACCTGACGAAACATAAACAGAAGCACATCAACGACAAAACGGACAAAATCAACGGGAAAAGCCAGCCCAAGCCGTACACTCCGCGACAGAAGTCGGTCAAGTGTCCGCACTGCGCGTACAGGTGTGTGCAGAAGTCGAGTCTGGAGAAACACATGAAGTATAAACACACGGATTCCCAGCTCAACGTGGACCACGTGTTGAATCTGATGAAGGAGGACGGCGCGTGCGACGTGCAGAACTTGAGTGTGAAAAGGGACCAGTGCGCGAGCGAGAAGGCGCTAGAGCCCCTACAAGTGCAGTCGTAGTAGTGAGTTTCCTCTCTTTTCTGTATATACGCTTCTCGAGTTCTTTATTGTAAGTTTCAATTGTATAGCTAGGCTAAGTAAGGTTTTGCGTTACCTCGTATTGATTTAACATTTTCATTTCCAATTGAGAGGGTAGTCGGAGAAATTTGGACACCTCTTCGACTGCTCGTGTCTATGGCGTTGCGGCGATTCGAAACTGTCATGTTAGCGTGCGTTGACGTTTTAAAACGTCACAATTGCTGTGACAGAAGCAATAGTGGCGCCCTCAATTATAATTCACATCCTACCCTGCAATAATCGTTTTTATTGTAGGCGTGAATTTTGCCACTATCAATGCGCTTTTAAAAATGCTTATTTAGTTCTTTTTTGTAACCGGTTTATGAAAAACAAGTATGAATTGTGAGCTCTGTAACAATGTGATTTGTTATTTTCATAAGTGGGTAGCCTAAAAATTCACGTTTGATACGATGGGCTTAAAGATATTAGTGCATTTTTTACTCATATCAGAAAATCTCTCCATTACAATCCGTATTGAAAGGTTAATGAAAGATTAATGTGAAAATACCTTTCCTTATGGTGTTGCCATTATTAGGTAGGAATTACCACAGTGTGCGGTAATGTTTCGAATCGGTTGGTTAGCCGGGGGCTGTGTAACTATGGACAAAATGTAGGTAGTTCAATTTCAAATTTAGTTGTAACGGACATTTGGATCGTTCGAAATTTAAATGTTCGGTGTTAACGAATGTAGAAGCTGATTCGCTTCATTTAACCGCTGCTTCGCGCGACGGTCGGTGCGTTTGTATGAATATCGAATGGATTCCGTGTATTGCTGCATAGCGGCAGTACACGTGCTGCATTCCATCCCGATGAGTTTTGTGGATACAATTCAAGACTGCTCGGTCCCGCTACGGCGTGGTGTTGGGAAGAGTTTAAAAATTAACCGCCTTTCAGGACTTTTATTAGGAACGTAGAACATTGCCGGCTTTGAAAAGAAAACTCACGCCTTTTTTGTAATATTCTTTTCTATTTTAATGCTGAGCCAATATGTAACAATGACAATATGCGAATATTTCCATAAGCCTCGAAAACAGCTGGCATATGTCAATTTATGCGCACCAATAATGAAAGCTAATTTGAAGCTTTCAAAATCTAAATTTCAAGATACTAGACAAATTCAGGCGGTTTTCGGTTGAGAGGGTCACCCACACATGTTTAATGGTCAACCGAAAACAGTACAAAAGAGAGCGAGCGAGGCTACCTATCTGTCTCTCTTTTTAATGTGTGATTAGGCAAAGATAAGTATAGGTCACTCTGCTTCGCTCTATTTGTTGGACAGACAGTCAAATCTGCCTATGGCTCCTCTACTCTATGTATAATAACTCTATGACCAAATTGCCCAGTAAACTGAAAGGTGTAACAGATAATCATAGACAAGGAACACCTGTCATAGCAGATCTGTCAAAGTTTTCAAATGTCAAATCTGACATTGTTCTACGTAAACATACATTGGATAATACTTTTTTTTATCTTTTCAATATATCACCTATATGTTGCAACTAAAAATGACTTAACAATAGTCAGTTGATGTCAGTTTCAGTATAATGTTTGATCATTGACTAATGATTGATGCAATGTTTTATTGCCATAATCTTTATGCATGTAAAATTTGTGCTCGGCCAGTATGTAACAATAGTGATAACATATGTAAAGATGAAATTAAAAAAAAACTGAGCAATCCATATACTGTTTTCAAATTACAGTTTTTAATCATCAAATAAAATAATTATGTTTAATAACTAACCTTGATTTTATTTGGTGATTGTGAATTTATTATTATGAAAACACCTCGGATCAACTATTAGTCAAGAGCGTAATATGAAATTAACATTCAACTGACTGAGTTTAAGTATATTTATATCTTTAGCCGTAACATATATTTATACATAAATCGCTAAACCTTATTAAAATATCATTCGACAATAAAAATAATGAACTTTTGTTATTTTGTCAAAATAACGTGTTTTTTGGTGTGTGAGTGAATTAAGTTACTTCGCTAGGCTAGATATTATGAAATTTTGTAAATTAATGATAATAAATTGTTGCCATAATTATGAAAAGTTAACTGTTTATGTTAATACAATAGTTGTAATGTTTCCTGTTTTAAAAAATATAGGTGCAGTAGACAGACTTCAACCAATCCATTCTTCGCTTATTATGAACGTTTACAATTTTTTAAATAGAAATCATTAACAAACCTGGCTAGCTGCATCTATATTATAAAAAAAAAACCTTATTTAAGTGTACAACATATTTTTCAATCTAGAATCTGTAAGATTTAAATGTTATTTATGTATATATTTTTTTAATTATTTCAATGTCTTCACCAATACACATCACATTTATAACATTGTATACAATAAATACGTATACATAATTTATATGTTTACTATTCTCATGTATGAAGAATTTGCGTCTGTATTAGCATTTGATTGCATTTGTTTTTGAAAAGCGCGGCAATGAATTTCGTTGTCTATGGTCAGTCGATGGCAGATTAAAATGGCGGGAATGTCTAGCTGTCAGGCGATATGACATTGTCAAAAAGATACTAGCGGTATTGGTGTAAAACAGGAAATGTACTAATGAATTGAAATAATAGAAATTATACGTATAAAAATCATAAACATGAGATCGTCTGATGAACATTGACAAAGTGAAAATCGAATAATCTCCATTGTGAGGTAAGGTAAAATCATTATTTGTATTATTATTATTGTTTTTGCCCTCAATTTTTATAATACCTTTGCACATTGTTTCATTGCTAATGGCTTCCGATCAGTTGTACAAAGAAATGGCACTGAAGGAGACAATGTAAGCATTAAACGAGTAAACGATAGCTATGAAATATTCTGGTATAAAAAAAAAAACAAAAAAAAGTGCTGATCGTGACTTGAAAGTACCGTGCACGCGTAATATTTTGGGAAAACGTATATAATGTTGCGAAATGTTTTTTTTTAAATCTAGCAACACTATATCGTGCGCTGGAACTCTGCACAAGTTAACCACCGTGATTGGGGAAGTGTGGAGATTAGTTTAAACCACAGTTGTGCTAAACAAGATGTGTCTATCTAAAATTTACAATTATCTTGCTGTGTACGAAATTTTGTTAATACTATAATAATAATAATATTATAGTTAGGTTATTTTTTTAAAATTGCTAGTTTACGGTCGATCCGCACTATCATTCAGTACTGATAAAATGTGACGCGTACTTAATATCGCGAGGATTCTTAGTATATGATTTCGCAATGACAGGTGAAAATGAGATTTTATAGCTGTATGTATGCTTGGTGTCAACGAATTTTTAATTTGCTTTTTTTCTAAAATGTTGCCAGTGACATTTCAATGTCAGTGTTGTCATCTTTCCTTGCACTTTTTTTGTTTTATATGTCGGAATTTTATCAAAAAATATATAAACGCACACAGGTTGTGTGAGATTTTGCGTCCTTTACTAAACACAACTTTGTAAAATGCTGGCAATTAATAAAATATTTACGAATAAAGTGTGAAGTTTCGCTGACTTTCACGGAGTTGGGTGAGAGATTACTAAAATTCCGCTTCCCCGATACTCGTATGCAAGAGTTGATATTTCGTTCACAACTGAATGATAGGGCGTGCGGTTCGCAAATCCCAATGCCGACTGGCTGTGATGGTTTTCCATGGTTTTTTTTTAATTAAAAAAAAATGTTACCAAGAGATTAGTATATTGTGTATACTGTATGTATGTACCTTTGTTTTACATCACGTTTTTATAAGTGTTCTCGATCTAAGCGCCCCCTAGTGATATTTTTTTATGTTAATCCGATTTTGTATGGTCGTTTTGTAATTAAATGACGCTTACCAAAGTGATCCGGTTTGTTTTATTGTTGCTCGCGCCGGCTCGCTAATGGGGTGGGCAGACAGTGCCAAATTTATCCTAATCCTTAATACTTGGTTCTCCATCACTCATAAAAGGCATGCGGTTTTGAAGACTAATACTGTTTTGTCAAGAGTCTGTCTCCCTGGATTTATTTTTGAGTAGTAAACGAACTGACAGCATACATTAGTGGCCAATTAGCAGGCGTCTGCAACCATTCTATAATAGAGCTAAAAGATCTATTTGATGTTTGATTTTTTGTAATCTGGTATTTTGCAATGTACTGGCTGTCTTTATAGCGAATTAAAATTCAGCCAGCATTGTTATCATAATTTGAAAAAAAATCACTATTTCTAAAAGCTTTACAGGTAAAGTATAATCTTAACAGTAACAATTAAAGGATAGGTACAGTGGATACAGTTTATAACAAAAACATTATGCAATTAGGTTTTTGTTATATTTAATTTTAGGGGAATGAGACGATATAGTAGAAAATAATGACTTGTGTAAAGTTCTATAACAATTAGCACCGTCTATAAATAGTTTTTCATATTGAAGATTAAGATTCAAATTTTGTTAGGAATTTACACAGAATTTCTATTCGTTAATAGATGGCGCTAGATTCAAATAATTTTACTTTGTTATAGTACAGCTATTCGATAATAGATG
>DWQT01005323.1:0-10397 GCA_018244895.1 Myscelus amystis hages | reverse complement strand
GATTTCATCGTCTTATCCGTTACAAATGAGTAAATCGATCCTGTTACTGAAGCTTTGATGCGATTCAAACTTTGTACGGTTTCTGTAATTTAATACGCGACGCTAACAACATCAATCTTGAAAATGGAACGTTAACATTTTTTTTAATAAACACGTTCCGTTCATTCGAATAAAGTACAACATTTAAAACATAAGTACTTATAATGTACTTAATGATTAGATATTTGAGCCGACAAAAAAAATATCGCTAGCCTATGGAGACACGAATAACATTGTAACATTACCCTTACAATTCTAACATTTGAAAGAAGCCCTTGCAATTCTAACATATGAAATTATAGAAAAGTATATTAAATGAATGACAAATTGATATTAACACGTTTAGAAGTTTAGAAAACAAGTATCGCTTCTACAAAATACTGTTCCATCGGATAGGATATCAATCTTTTAAACAGCGCAAATATAGGCAAAATAATGGGTGATAACTCTGAGTGGACATCGCGCTAGCGACGGATAGATAATATATTTTGTTTACCTATCTTTTGTCTCGATGCGCCACGAAATGAGAAACGGGCGGCGCACGAGCGGAGTGCGTTACAGAAATAGCGGCGCGCCCGCCACGCAGCGCGCCAATGTCGAGGTGATCGCTTCTTGCATTGTCTGTTTCCAGTCCGGTAGAAATTTTGAATGAATACCACGATTCATACAAACTGGTAACCACCAGTTCTCGAAATTGAATAAACTCGAAACTATTAGCAGAATAGAAAACAGGAAACATTACATTTGGCTTGGGTAGAGAATAAAAATCAATAATGCCTGTTTTGACAGTTCCTTCCATGGGTATTTTTTTGACATTGGCAGTGAATGCGTAAACAATGAACGATTTATGTAATCTATTTCTCTGCTTTCTGCACTCCTTTGCTATGTTAATTTTTGTGAGAATATCTCACACCAATCTGTGCGTAACCCAAATGTCCGATTTTACATTTACAGTCAGGGAAAAGGTCTGTAACGGATAGGACACATCGACAAATTGTCGGCTAGGTTCAGTCTAAGAAGAGGACAATTGCAAGAGTAGACTTTTGTATAAACGCCTAACTGCAGACAACTTCAACCCGAATTATCAAACTATTTCTTAAGTCAGTTCAATTTTCTGTAAGTTTAATAGACACTTTTTTTCGCGAAGAAAGTAGCATACTCGCAGGCAGCAGTCGCAAAAGGACACCTGCAGCTAATATGTAGTACATAGCCTCTAATAGGACTGTAGAAATGGGATTACTAGTTGATTCGTATTGTTTGTTAACGGGACTGCGGCAATGGTAACATTAGTCAAGTTAGTATTGCTAGTTTAAGTGCATAAATACATAGGGAATCCACATTAGCTATTACATACATTGCTGAAGATGATAATATGATTTCTTTGGTTGTTGTGCCAAATGATATTAAAAACATATCAATGATTAAACTAGTAATATTCCTTAGTTCGTTACTGTTATAAAGTTGAAGAGTAATTTTTACCACGTCTAAAATACCAGCATTTTCTTGAGATTAAAGTTCGATAGGAGAGTTTATATTTGATACAAGTACGTGTTATGAGGAAAATAAATATATTTATTTATCCACTCTCGGTAAACACGCTGACATTGAATTAAGCTTTATCGGAGCCAATGAACCTATTAACGCCTAAAAAATGTGTTTATTTTGCTACTGAAATATTCTTGAGATCAGTTAATGAGTAATAAAGTTTAGAAAATGGACATTTTGATGATAATTAAGCGTCCACATTGCACATTGAAGCGCTCATTGATTTAGAATACGACTGCGTGAGAAAATGACAGTACGATAAGCGAATTTGGTTACGCTGTTTAAGCGATGAGTTACCGCAACTAATCTCCAAGCATGTGGAAGAGATAAAACCATACAAAAGAAGATGTATAACCATTTAAGCATACCCAATTTGGAATTTGCAGCAGTCACGAGATTAAGTATGAGAATGCTAAGGACATACTCGTACTAATTAGATATAACTTCACTGTCATTTTCATTCAATACGATTTGCCGACGTTGATGAAAGTACGATTAGAATAGAAACGGCGACAACAGTTACTCTGCTAACAGATCCAGAGAACAAATTTATTCATAAAGACTTCTATAAAGACTGCGTCATTGTTGTTTGTATTAATGTAGGATCAATGTAGTTCTTCTTTAGGAATTTCATTGTCATTTTCATTCTATACGATATGACGACTTTGAAAAACTGTTAGAATTTCGTTGAGTTATTCGAGAAATAGGCGTGGACTGCATGTATGTGGATTGTTTCTTTGTTTAATATGTTTTGTTAAATACTGGCCGAAGTTTTTCGACGGACGAAAATAAAAAGTGCTCAAGACTGTTCAACCGGTACAATAAGAGTATACGGAGATCTCGCCCTGCTGATTTCTCAGAGCGATAGCTGACCGAATTCGCGCGTTAATTCCTCGCCAACGATTTGTCCGTCCAGTTTTAATTATATCCGCTGTGTTCCATTTTCGCGCTTCGCGACGCAACCGCGCGTTCCGTTGTTGCTTCCGCGAGTTGATGTGGACGCGACGCGATCGGCTGTCGATGCTTGATCGACGCGGGTTGACGACACGAAACAGGACGCCATTTTATTTTAACCGCTCCGATTCTTGGCGGGAAAATATAAGAAGCTCTTGGATTTAATAGACACTAAGCTTCAAAATAATAACGTATATTTATTAGTAGTAGCTTGCCCGAAGTCGAAATACGATCATAAAAAATTTTTCGTTGTTTCCCAAATGTTTTTCCGTTGCCTATTTTTACATAGTTATATTGGTTTTATACACAACCAAAATTACAATACAAATTACAATATTGTGAAATATGCAAGACGTAGTTTTACGTTGTTATTTATAGTACTTAAGTGCTTATAGATTTGTTTTGACCTCAATTTTACACGATGGTTTAGTAAACCGTGATGCGGGATGTAAAATGGCTACTGGCAATCGCATTGAAGGTTGAACTAACAAATTGAAGATGATGAGAGTAACACAGTTGAAAGTTGTGTACATACATTTTATTGCATATCTAGGATCTTTGGGTATCTCTGAGAAAAATCGGCGTGTGTCCGAATTGCAGTCGAGCGCACAATTCGTCAAGCTTTTCTGAAGCCGCGGCAGCGCGGCGGCTGTCCGCTGTCAGCTCCGCGGGAGCAAGCCTCGCGGGGCGGCGTGTTGACAAAAACATTTTGTTTCCACTACACTGTGTTTTATTCTCGAGTTAATAGCGGGCAAGTGCTGGAGCGCGATCAAACGGGATGTTCCGTGCTCGTCAATTAGGCAAAAGCGCACATTTGGCAGCGTTCCCGAACAGTTGTTCTACTCCGGTGAGTTCTGCGCGTTTGATTCGCAGAACGGCGCGGGCCCGACCGACTCCATAAATGGCGATTTGGACTTTGAGGTCATAAATTTCAGTTATACCCGGGTCCAGCGCGAAACGAACTGGGAACGAATTTGTTATCTATTCACGGGACAGGATTGAACCAACGTCACAGCGCCCAGAAATCATTTAAATTTATAAACATTTTAATAAGCAATTAATCTAAAAAAAAAAAAATCTTGCTTACATTATCTCGAATGCGAGACATTAATGAGACGCATTTTGGTTCGAATTCAAATATAAGCCAAAGCAGCCCAAATAATATTTTCGAGTCGACGCTACTTTTGATTATGTAAACTTGAAATGTGTGTTATTGAGAAGAAAACGGACTAACTCCACTGTCAATTATGAACAGTGGGTGTGACAAATGTCATATATCTCGGCACCGAGGCAGTATGTCACTAGTCGCCAAACCGGTTCCTTTCGCGAACCGTAACGGACTGCTAACTGCTCGAGCACGCTATCAACAGTTATACTTTGACCGTCCAATCGGTGTGCGAACGGATTTATTTTACACCAGCAATAATTATTATTACGTGTATCCTTGACAGTTATGTGTCCATCGATTGTACTGCCTCCATCAACCTTTCAGACACTTGTACCGGTACATGCATCGCAGTGTAATTGTTACTGTTCATTAAACAACATTCTGATATAACTAACGCAGCAATTATGTTTAACAGCAGTTTATGAGCACTTTGAAATTGGTCCGTTTCAATGTATAGATACCTATACGTTCCAATTTAAAATTAATTAGTTGTTGGGAATCCAAATTTTTTATAATTTTAAAATAAGATAATAGAAAGATATCGTAACTTTGATTGATAAGTCAGATATTTACTAAACTATATTTTAAAACTAATCAGAAGGACCACCACAGCACTTATTTTGTATTATGAAGAAACATGTTTTGAGAAATGCGCAATTTCCAAATTTTCGTAAATGAAATAATGAAAGTCACTACGTCGTAATGAAAACATTTTTATAAAAAGGGTGCCAAAAGGCGTTTGTTTACGTTCAGTCATTAAAAGCAATTTGTTACAAGGCGACCTTAACGATAAAACAGTCGTTTGAGTCGGCCCTAAAGCTGTTAAACATGTTATATTGGGTGCTGTGGTGGGCTCCGAAAACATTGTCTATACTGCAGATGTGGTATGGAGGAAGCTCTATGGGAGTCGATAAACTCCTAACTTCAAAATCACAGGGATAATTAAAAAAAAATGTTTCTCAAAGTAGCCTGGTTAAGAATATCATAAAACATGTGTTATCTGTTCTCATTGGTCCTGAAAATCTGAAAATCATGACATGTAATTATGTATATTTTGTTAGAGTTATGATAGGCTATTTGTTTATTCAGATGGTAGATACATATATATCTCTTATTAATAAGCAAAACATTGCAACATTTAAGAAAATTCTGTCAAATATGTGCATGCAATAATTATCTGTATTCTGGACAATGAATTTCGGAAAAACTTTTAAAAAAAATTCTGACTGTTTCCTTCCATTTTTAATGTCGGAGTTTTAATTTAAGCCCCGTGAAGGGAACGGAAGTTGCTAGTATAATATTATTAGCTTGTCCCGAGGTTGTCTATAACTAATAAAAATTACAGTATCTCTGTTATTGACCTAGTAATAAAGTCAATGACACGACTGGCTGTTTGTTTAAAGACTATAAAAAAAGTATTTGTAGAAATGGCCTTACTTTTTTCAAACATAGTGGAAGAAAAAAAATTATAGGTTACTTATGTATAAATCTAACTTAACACCCGTTCGTATGATGCTTATTGTAACAAAACAAAAGCCATGAAAATTCCTCCATGGTTTTCCTGTTAGGACAGAAGATCCGATGTAATTTGATAAAGCATTAATATCTCTAAACCTAAATAATTGCTTAGTGATAACAAAATTTTCTTCTAATGTCCAATTAACCCGAAAGAATGTTTGTTTGTCCATCTTTTACATCAAACAGTGCAATGAATCGATGTGATTTTAATAGATAGTTGAACGACTATAAAGTGACAGAGACAACCGTTTTTCGCGGGAAAGATCTCGTTTCCGCGGGAAAACACGTTTTAATCGAATGGATATAGATGGCGTTACTGGCGCTATAACAGTATGTCTGATGAAAATAAGTCTTTTCGACCGCATACATATATTATTGTATTAGAACTCCACACAATGCATTTACTTTGTCTGAATGAAACCGTGCATGTATGATTTGGCAAGCTTTCCGTTAAACGTAGATTCTGTTACGTACGTAGGTAAGATTATGCGTATTTAGTGATGCATTTATAGTTTTGCTCAAACAAGTGGAAGTCAGAATATTTAGTTTGGAACATAATAAATAAGCTAGTATTTATCAATTTGGTACTGAATACATTTAATGTCAGTAATTGGGACATCCACTGTTTGGCATCCGAACTAAAATCGGGCGGGGATATCTGGTGTGGGGTACGGTGAATAAATTACTAACAGACAATAATATATGAATATGCAACATTTGTAGGAACGTGAAACTTGAAATTGGGTATGTTAAAGAAGGTACAGATACATAGATACAGCTGTTTAAAGCTGAAAGACATTAATTCTGATCATAAATCTATAAAGATGACCAGTTGATCGCCAATAAAAATTGTTTGGTGTACATGTATTCTTACTATTTTTGTAACGTATCTATCCATATATAAAAACTGGACTGTCTGTCTGTGGTTTCAAAGTGACTGTTATTTACACGATACTAAAACAATCAAACTTTTTCTTAAATTACTGTTTGTCTTTCTGTTAGTACGAGCTAATCTTTGGAACCGTTGAACCGATTTTAATGGGACTTTTACTGGTAGATAGAGGAGGTTACATGACAACGTATAGGCACTTTGTAACCCAAAATTCCCACAGGATTGCGATTTACGCGGTTAAAATCGCGTGGCACAGCTTATGTTCAATAATTTTGCCGTTAAAATTGCTTTTACACGATTCTTAGCGATGGAAACAGTAAATATGGGTAATTTTCGGGCGGCCGATAGACAAACACGTCACGCGTTTCCTGTTGTTTGCTGAAGTGGGTTACGCGTTAACCACAACACAGATGACTGATCGGCGCCGTTAATATGTTTACGATGGTACACGCAGCCTTTGCATCCACATCGGCCGCACATCTCAAACACAAGTGGCTCCGACGCACACATTAATGCTCGCATTCGTATTGTGAATAAACATCGTAATGTAGCAGATAAACTAGGATAGGAGCCAAGACGAAAATATGCCGCGACGCGTTTTTCCATTGGATTTTGCGCTTTTGAAACGGACAGTAGTCACCGCTAACTCATTGTTAGTTCACAGATGGAGTTATAATGCATCGTCGTGGACGATCGTCGCATTGGACCGAGGCATCTAAACGTTGTGCAACTATATCATCATCTGCCAGAAATACATATCGGTGTACGATTTTACGAGCAGACTCGCTCGTCCGTTAGAAAAATCACTGTTGCATAATCTAAACTGAAAACTGTACAGTGTCGCTGTATGGCGGGTCTTAGGAAGTGTGATGTACCTAAGTGTTGGAGCTTTTCATTCTGAATCATGTGGTGTTTGTTTGTGTTGCAAGGTCACGCGCGGCCGGTGTCCATCACGAGACAGGTCGGTGCACACTCGTCAAGGTGGATACGGAAATTTTCATTCAACCGCCCGTTCTATTTACATCGCCACAAATTATAAGTGGCGCGCACTGCGCGCGCACTTCCTTCACTGACGTATAGCGGATGGACCTTCGCGTGCCGCCGAGCCGCACACCATACAAAATCGATATTTATCAGCCGGCATCCAAAAACCAAACCGAACATGCGCTGGATAAGAAAACTAGCACGTCCAATTGAGCGTGAATAGGAATGATGTTTTGATTTTTGATTGCCGGACGATTTAGCGTCGCGGCGGGCGGCAGCGGCGGGCGGCGGCGGCGGCGGCGCCCGAGTTCAGGATAACGCTAGTGTTTACGTCCGTGTTCACTGTCAAATGTGTTATCTGTTATGTGAGCAGGTGCGTCTGCGGCGGCGTCGGCGCGCGGCAGCTATTTGTGTCGCGTCGGTTACATAAAACAGTGGTGTTCGTCCTCACCTCCTCTATCTTGAGGTTCTTGCGGACCACCTTGCGGGTGACCGCGGTCTCGTATGTTTCCTCGATTGTCTCCGCCATGGTTGCGATGCGCGGGCGCAGCGGGCGACGCGCGCGGCTGTTGCGGCGGTACTGAGCTGCGCCCGGTTATTTTTAGTTTTCAGTCGCCGGTTGGCGTGGTGCGCCGGACTCGTTTTAACGGCCATAGGTCTCGGGATTTAGGGTGTCGGGAGTTTGGGACTCATCACGAACACGGGCTTGCCGAATAGCCAGCGTGCGCTGCAGTACCTAATGTTATCGAAGCACAACATGAAGATCATCCGCTATTTAGTAAGATTCTGAACGTTGCCCCCGTATGTCTTATTTATACAACACATGTATTGTTACTGGTACTTTTAATAATATCATTTTTTATTATTTAAGAACACAATGTTGCATCCTATTGCCCTTGAATATTTATTCAGCGTTTATCTGAATACTAGATAACAATATTACATTTTATAATTTAGGGTATCTACTTAGTACACCATGCATACAAACTATCATCCTTTAGAATTCCTATAGGACATACGAGTAGCTCTATGTTGCCTGAGTCTAACGTTCTCGCGCTAAAGTCTTCAGGTCATCAGACTATCTGGTTCGACTTCGATTTTCAAACTCACCTACACTTTAAATCGTTAGTAAAGAAAATGTAATACTAAAATTGCATTAATTAAACCATTTACACACAAGTACTTGTATATGTAGGTATAGTTTTCGAACGACGCACATCGCGACGAAATACTGAAAACTTGTAAACAAATACGTCTTGTAATAAATCCTTCGTCGTTTCTTGCCCCGCTGCTGTTCTTGACCGATGAACGATGACAATTTCCCTTCCAAATGCGACAATGAAATTTTGTTTTTCTGCTGTATACTGAGAATCAACTATCGATTATTGTAATACTACGTTCTGGGCTAATGAACTCCCTAATATGAAAAAATGAGATCAACTACACGGTATATCATACGACGATTGATTTAAAATAATGGAGACATTGGAGGCAAAAAAGTCTCAGCCCCTTTAAAAAATATCTGTCACGCAGCCATGATTATTTATGTAAAACTGTCTATATTTGGAAACAATTCATATAAGATTATTGATATTCAAATACCGTAACCGCGTTTAACAAATATTTTAAATAAATAAGCTACAAACGAAGGCATTTTTTAAAGTATAGTAATTCACTTATTTAGATCTCATTGGAGTATACTCTTAGAACTCAAAATGATTTTTCGATCCCAATAAATCAATACATTAATCTAATTTGCGTATTAGATACCCACTATTTTTTTAATCCCTTACTTTTAAATTTGTTGCTAATAAGATTGCTACTGACATCTACCATAAAACAAGTACACTATTTTCACAGTTCTTATCAATTACCCAGCAGATGTCACTACCAGTTATTATTTTCGCTTCTATGGAACGTCTATAAATATGTCGTATAAATATGTACATACATTTTTATGATTCATTCAATGATTCAGTTTTGTAAAATATTAAGTCTCATTAGGTCCAAAAATAAATAACTTTATGCTCTCGGAAATTTTGCGTTGTAATAACTACTTCAATCTTGAATTACATATCTAGGCTCTATATAAGCTCACTGGTTTATAGACAGTAATTTTGATCATTAGAGCTTGACAATCCATAGATTGGTTTTATCGGCGAGTGGAATCAACAGCCTTGGGACAAACTGATGCCAGGAATAGTTTACAGTTAAGTGGGGGATATGTTAGGTGTATATATAATTAAAAAACATTATACTCTGTCAAGCTTTATTCAGAATCACATACAACATACTTTTGGTATTATAAATAATCGCAATAAATATCCTAACACTAGGGTAGAATTTCGAGAATCATTTACAGCAGATACTTAATTTTTCTTTACAAATATCACCGATTAGTTAACAAGCACTAGATCTTAATGTATTATATCACTGCTCTTCGCTAATACTTAACAAAAAATATCTTTCCCTTACTGCTTCACAGCGTCTATTCCACTTGGCTGTAAAAAAAATCGAAAAATTAGAAATAGTCACTTATATTATATAATATTTATATTATATAGATATTTTTATTACAGAAAGGTTGTGTACCTCACATAAACGTTTGAAGCCTATAGCCTTCCTCGATAAATGAACTATCTAAAACTGAATCAAGTTTTCAAATTGGACCAATATTTCCTGAGATTAGCGCGTTCAAACAATCAAACAAACTTTTCAGCTTTATATACTAGCACTTGGCTGACCGGTGACGAGTCAACTCGTCTTTTTATGTCCAAACGTTGTTGACCGGTGCCGATTTAACTCGTCATTGCACTTGCATTGTCTGTTTTAATTTATTACACCAAGGGCGGTATAGAACATTGCAAAAACTTGATGTATCGCGTTTAGGCCTGTCCGCACTATAGCCAAAAAATTACTTTTCCTAGTATATCAACCATTAAGGAACGTATCAGCGAAGAATTTTTTGATGAATTATACTCGGGTAGTTTATCCGAGTGTCCGAGTGATTTTGAAATAAATTGTAGTGATTCCGAAAGTGATGAATCTGACATTATACCACCAAAATGGCAAAAGAGAAATGTTATGGAATCAGATAGTGAAAGGGAACTTGAGGATTGGAATGAAAATGACTTTACACCTTCCTGACTTTACGGTGACATGACATAGTTTCTGTTTAAAATTGCCGGTCACCAAAGTGTTAGTATAGATAAACATGTTCCATGCTTAATGGAACACTGACTCATTAAGAAATAAGTTAAAATTTAGTTACGTACAGATACAGGCTTCTGTTAGCGC
>DWQT01005322.1:0-10397 GCA_018244895.1 Myscelus amystis hages | reverse complement strand
GTGGCTGTCGGTGACGTCACGCGTCTAATTTGATTACACCGGGGCAAGGCCACGCTGGTTAGCGGTCGCCGGCTCACCATGTTGGACGAACACATCGGGCTAACTAACCATTCTTATCGAATAAAACTACCACAAATTACAGCGGACCAAACGTTAGCAAAGACAAAGAAATCGCAACCGCCAAATGACTAACTTGTAACGTAATTTAACGTGCTTTACTTAACAAGACTCCTTTACAATGTTAAAAGTCGCAAAGTTCTTTTGTTCCTGCCCTAATTTGTAGGGAGTTTACGTTTCGGCACAATATTGCGACCCTACACTGCACAAAGCAATTGTCGTTGGTTTTATAACTTCATTTTTATTGTTATCATACCGTCACGTGAGGTTTCTAACGTGCTAGGCAGAGAGCAGCGATTGCCAAATATCTCTGTTTACAAGTATCTGACGGGCTTCTTCTACACTCATCACTCGTCATACATGCACGCCGGTTATAGATTTTTTATTATATGAATGTATTTAAACATGGCCTGAATCCAGTTTTAATAAATTATGAGACAACTAGCTCTTTTATTGTATACTTCTGGGTCGAACATCAATAGGATAGGGAATTCACAATTTTCCAAAAGGGCGCTTTACAATACCCGGCAACTTGTCTCAGTGGTTCGGAACTGGCTGTTTGTTGTATTCATTCTCAAAAGATCACTGGAAGATGCGGAAAAGATAAAATAACACTGGAGCTAAATAGCTGATTCCATTGTTAATAAGCTTTGGAACGCATGAGCGTAGAAGGAATTCTCAATTTGAAATGTGTCTTGAAAATACCGTTACAATTTCTCACATTTCGACCAATTCTCGTTGTATTCATGAGGGCGATTTGAATTATAAAGTGAGACGCGAGTGCATACAGAGTGCATAAGATACCTTCGCTGTATAATGGACCGCGCAAGTAGAGAAGAAAGGGCGTATGTGCAGTTGGTCGAAGACAGGCAACGCAAGGGGCGATCATGACCAGGTCACGGTTCAAATAAAACGCGTACCTTACACTGACCCGTTTTAAACAAAGGGGCCACGGAGGCCAGAGGGTCAATTTGAGAAACATTTTAAAACAAACAATGACTTGCTGGACTACGAGTTTAGCTACGCTTAATATATTTGCGTTTTGTTTCTATTTTAAGTAGGTATGTCTGATGGATTTGGAATTCTCCTACGTAAATTGTTGAGTCTATTAATGGAACAATTGTAAAGTCAAAAATGTATTTAAATCCAACTAATTCCTTTGTTACACTCAAGTTGTATAGAGTGGCGGTTCAATAGGCAGATAGCGGAATAACTTTTAAACTCTTACAACGACCCCGTGACCGTTACTCAAACTTCAGACCGGCTTTGTTCCCCATCGCTAAGCTAAATTATTCGATTCTGGACGCACCATACTTCCATTCTAAGTGATCGAAGAGCGAATTATATATGCGTGTAACGGTCAAGTCATAGTTCAAACATTAGGGCAACGGTCAACCCTTCACTTTCGGCGAGGTGAAGACGTTTTAAATTAAATCGGATCGACCCAGCGGCACGTTGCACGCTTATACAATTTGGTATTTAATAAAATGTCCCTTCTTTGTGTTATTACAATACGTTACAACCGTCCGATTCGTGGAAGTGGGTTGATTGCAATTTTAGAGTGGTTTTTTGTATCGGTCGCGTTGCTGTGTGGTACGGAAATGCAAAATCCTTATCGTATATTACGACGGAAAATCGGTAATCGTCACATGCGGACGGCGGGGTCGCGGCGACGCGGCGGCGGCGGCGGCGGCGGCGGCGCGGCGCGGACGGCCGCGTCGCGTGTGGCGCCGCTAATGGATATTGATGGCGATGGCGCTACTAATTAGACGCCGGTGCTCCACCAAGGCTTTTTACAACGTTTACCAGTAAGCTACCGACTGCTTTTTCCCAACCTATTTTAGATAGCTTTAAAGCCTATACTTGGAATTTCTGTAAGCACTATGTATTTTAGTTCTTTTTTTAATGTGAGGGAAGCCAATGAAATATTTAATTGAACAGGCTAAATTTAGTTTAATAATAAAAACAGGAAAGTCCCGCAATTAAAATCAAAAGTCGTCATGAAGTAATTATTCAGATAGCTTATGTTAAAAGTAGGGATTCGATTAAAAATATTGTTACCAACAACTTTAGCAGACAACCTGCCAGTTTGCAAGTTAGCAATAGAATAAGGTTTAATTAAGGCACCGTTTTAGTTTAGCGATGAATAAAATCAATATTCAGTCATCAATCGTGGCCGTATCTTGTAGGGCCAGGCACACCGAATCCACCGATTACTGTCAGCGGATGACATCATCCTGACGCCTATATATCCCTCGTTTCGGTGAAATGATGTCGGTGCGCGTCCAAACAATGTCACAATCGAATTATTAGAAGCTGCGCCGGCCGGTATCAATCACCGTGGGTGGGCTGCACGACATTGGACTTCAATTAGGCGGGCGGCGCGTGTGATTGCTCACTCCTCTCCACACGCCAAAGGGTTACTTGACCCACTTATTAGGCTCGTCGCACGCTTCCTCGTTAGCAGGAAACTCGGAAATGAAGGAATAATTCAATACTAAGCCGCCTCGATGACCAGCATTCATGTTTTCCGAATGCAATATGCCAACTATTTAATTAATTTCAGACTACCCACATTACGACGTACGTCACCGAAAACAGTATGAATTTCAAAGCCAATTGACGTAATTAAAGAAATCGTAAATATAAGCAGCGAATGAAGTGAAATTAATTTCCACCGCTAGCTCCATTTTAATTTTAGTTAATTGTTAATCATGTTTCAGAATTTATTCCCATTAATTTTTGAAGTCACAATCGTTGAGTTGGCTTTGTTGAACATACATAAATGGTATTGTAATTTCTGGTGTAGCTGACATTAATTTTGAACAAAACAACAAGCACATCACCGCGGTTAAGGTCTTACCCTGTTTCATGGATATACCTAGAAGTTATAACAAATATTACGTGTATTTTAAAGCTTTTTCTTAAAAATCATATTAAATTAAAAACAGAAATAATATAAGGTTAAAGGGATTGTATACAATTCACGAAGCACGTGTTTATTAAAAAAATATCATAATAATTCGGGTGAAGCACCTAGTTTTTTTGTTAAAGTATTACTTGGTATAAATACGCGTGACGTGTGAACATTAATAAATTAACATTTGCAACTCAAACGAGTACAAAATACGGTCGGAGTTATTAACAAACATTAAATACACAGCCACAGCCAACCACTCAATGTTTCTCACCGAATACATATTAAAATAATTTTAATACTAAGCGGTGAATTTTAAAATGTAAGACAGCTTCGCCGTACTAAAATGTACACGTAAATGTAATCGGTAACGTCGAGGTTTGACTGACCGCAAATAGGTCGCGTATTGAATGACACCGTGTCAATCTGCGCAGGTTTCTAAATATGTACGAGTACGGCACTATAGAATTGTGACCGCAGGTGATATTTCTTAACTTGTTTGTCACGAACGTAGGACTGGGGCCGAAGTAACAGCGAATTTGAACGGAACGCGGGCGCATATGAGACGAGAACGCATATATAACAGAGTCGATTGCAAGGTTGTAGCTTGTGGTGTAGGAGGAGGTATCGATAAATGCCGCTTAGCGTTCAATAATTTTTGCATGGATGCCTTAATACGGAACATAAATAAATCCAATAAACGATCCCCTCTATACAGTCAAGGTTTAAAACATAACGACTGCATATTTTTATTGTTATATGTTTGTGATCAAGGGGTTAACTGGTTCACTTACTATAACAGCTTTTAATTTAAAAAAAAAACACAAACCATAGTGTTGCCGAATCGTAATTAAGTTGTTTGAAAACATTAATAACTCTATGTAGATATAAAAGAAATATATTACTTTTGTAAGTGTGTAGAGATTGCGTAGTGAATTCCGAAAATGGGCCATAAATATTTAAGGTACCTAAAGCGTGTTTACACAACGCAATGTCGTAGCAATTTTGACTATAACGCCAACGCTACGCTCGACCGTTGTAGCCAGTCGTGATAAGCTCGCAGTGTCTACGCGACACATGCTCGGGTAGTAACTGACATTGATATCACTCGATATCAGTTTAGTGTCGATATAAATAAAACCGCATCCCGCAATAGAAATCATATTATACCGATTGATAATCAATGATCATCTTAGTATCGCGTTGACTTGAGCAAGCAGTCAATCTCATTGTATAGCCGTCACAAAATAACAGACCCTTTGATGTTTCTGAAAAGAATTTTTAAGACAAATCGATTCAAAATTATAAGAATTATCTAAACGTTTTCTTAATATTTGCAGATTATTTTCACATGTTTAGAACATTTAATTTTAACGCAGTTATATAATATGTATTATAACGTAAAGGTAGATATTCAACATTTATTTATGAGAATAAAGAGTTTACAAGAATAGCATTCACTTAAAACCTTTTAGTAATGTGGCAGACGTGTATTTGAATAGGAATGTTAATTGATTTTCGTTATAAGGTCTTCGTTGAGACATGCTGATTTTATGCAATATTGTAACAGCCGTCTTATTGATCTTTTCGATACTGCATAAATTGTTTTTTGGACAGCTTGTAAGTGAATTAAAATGTTGCATACTTTTTGATAAATCACACTAATTGTTGTTGGTTATTAATAAGTATAATTATTCGGTCTCATATTCATATGTTCATACAAAATTCGTTCATGATCCTAGGCGAGAACTATCAAAACGGGTTTCTTAATTTCTGACGACAATAATTATAATAATGATGTTGAAGGATATATGCTTTTTTACCATATTGAAAGTAATAATTGATTATAACGACTAGTTCACAAAGTGGAATTAAACGAAAGTGTAAATGCATATTGGTGTCGCACGTATCCTATGTCGATGGCAATCGTTAACGTGCGATCGTATGATCATACTATTCATGTCACTAAACGCTATGAGAGCTATGCATGACACGGCCCCGTTGTAATTGAAATGTCCACGGCAAATATTGAATTTCATTTGTACTGAAACGAGTTTATGGCTTGTTATTCAATTTCGCCCGTCCCAGAGCGGACAAGTGACCGTTACATATCGACGCTAGACCAGCATTTGCGGAGATTGGTCGTAATCTTAGAATGTGCAGTAAAAACCACGCCATATTGTGTCATAATGTATTTCTATGAATTTCTATGAATCAACGCAGCGATATTCGTAATCTGCTTCATATAAATTTTCCTTGACATCCATTTTGTTCCGTTTATATATTTGCTACAAATGCTATGAAGCTGAATATGATTGGGAAGAAATATTTCCACAGAATCAGTTGTGCAAATGTAGCACTCAGTTAAAACGACGCCTCGTTGTCGAAAGCAATCGGCGCAGTACTGATTTGAAACATTAAAATATTTCATATTTAATTGTACTACTAAAGATCAATAAAAATCTAGAAATTGCATCGACTCACCCGCGTACAAGTGTTTAACACATCGAAGAGTGGAGTGGGCACTTCGACTGAAGTTCGATCATTAGTGTAGGAGTGACTTATGAATAAGTAATGTAGCACAAATGTTGCAGAGGTGCAGCGACAAATTAATATATAATGAAGTACTCTCCGGTGGCAACTAGTGGTCTATCAAGACTGGCTCTCCGTTTACACGCTCAGCACGGGCGACGTTCCTCACAATTTGATATTAATCGATGTTCACCTGGAAGCCGATGGAGTTTGCGTGTTAATTGATAGATCTTGACAGCGTAACCGGAGCTAGAAATTCTCTCGGAAACTCAAACAACCCATTCCCCTCGTAATATCGAATGACAGTTCTTATTTTTGCCTGTTGGCGGATTAAATGCAATAGCATCGGATACCTACGTATTATTGCATTCAAGTACGCTACCCGTTCCAAGAAAGCGCTCTAGATATTTTACGGTAAAGGTTTTCTGATTAAAAATTGAATGTTCAGTGAGATAAGAGCAAGTTTAATCAGTTGAAAACATGACTTCTCTTTACGAGTTCCGCCTTAACCGTCCTTTTTTTAATTGCCTCTTGACGGGCGCGGTATTCAATGCTCCATTTAACTATCCTTCAAAATGCAAAATGCATTACTGCACCGTCTTTATTTTACTGCTTGCTAAGATGAAATCTTACTACGAATAAGGTAGGCGTAAGATATTCATGAGTTGTTTTTGCTGTGTTTCTTTTGCACCTGAGCATTACGTCAGGTAAAGGTTAAAAATAAGTCATGGCTAGGAAGGTCAATGAAAAAACAATTAACATAGGTTTGCTATAGTTGAAATGGTTACGGATTTGAACTGTCTCAGACAGTTGGATACATTTACAGCGGCAGTGCAGACGTTATATTAGCTATCCAATATTACAACTTTTAATAACGTCATATCCGAAAGTGCCACGCAAATAATAACCACACACTTTCATATTACGCATGCACCCTCTCGGTTCTGTTGCTGGCACCTAATTAGAATATAAATATGTACCGGCGACGTTTAACAAGTGACCCCGACCTTTGTAATCTTAATAATCCGCCGCCCAGTAATAAAATGATGTGCGAATTTGCAAAGTCCATGTGTCCCGTTAAAAAATCCTGTAGAGTTCAATTTTGTTTTTGTTTCAAATTATTCTCCGACTTGACATTGCGGAAAAACAACGGCCACAATTTTTTTAATGATGCATTTTCTCAGCTGCTATCATAAATGTAAGTGATTCGTTCGTATGACTCGTATGTGATTCCATTTCCTCTCCAAGATTTTGACGGCAGAGAGAATAATAATTGTAATATTCATTTCCATCGTCGCAACGTATGTGGCCAGTCTAGGGAATTGCATGATGGCGTCTCTTTCTGTGAGGACAATCATTAGCCAGTCCTTCTGTACCAGCCTGCACCAGCTGTCGCTTTGGTAGGGTGTATTTTAATATGTCGGAACGTTGACAAGCAGCCTTATTTATGAAGGTAAGAATTGATTTCATTACTTGATGCTAGCGTAAACGGATTAAAAATTCCGTAAGACTCGTATATATACCTATAGCAATTAATTTTAAAGTAATACAATTTTTTATTAATATCATCTTTTAAGAACGATACTATTGATACCTAAAACATACGTACGTAAGTCGTGGTGCAATAATATTGTACTGATTCTTGAAATTAACTATTAATATTATAAGGTCATTAGCAGGGTATGTTGCGTACGCACAATTAAGTTCAATTAATACACGTATCATAACATACTAGCTATTAATTTATCAGGTTAATGCCTCGTAGCGTAACGGCGACAACAGGATTATTAGAGGGATCCTTCAACAATAAACCGTCTGTATTAGTTTATCTAAATATCATCTATTCAATTACTGAGTCTACTTTAGAAGCTGCTATCTTTATTGTCAACCAACTTGGATTTCGCGAGTATCCTCTTGAGATATTAATTCAATATACTCGTAGTATTAACTTCCTTTTTTACTTTTATAGAAACAGATATGCGATTAATCTTTTTGCACATTCGATTATAACAATACAAAAGTTCATGTTTGCGACACGCTGACGTAATGATTGTTAGTCGTCGAGGGTGCGTAGGTACATGTGCGGACATGTGTGCGAAATAAATAACACCATAATTATGTCAACCAATTACCCGGCCCCACAAAATTACGCAGCTTGTTCGGCGCGAAAAATGTTTTACTTTTACGCGTAGACGTAACAAATGCGATTTTTTAAATAAAGGTTATTAAGTTTTTAGCGTAAGCTAAACTTCCGCAATAAAACGGCGAACCGGTTGCACAGCTGTCGGCTCGCACGGGCACTAACTTTAGAGATTATCAAGAGTGCAACCAGAGTGAGATACACAGCAGAGAAATAATAGTAAGTTAAGAGCGCACTGAAGCACTAAATCTACGTAGAGAGATATAACTAGTTATAAGTAGTAGGTAGATATAAGGCCTAAATATCATTTCACCAATAACCAAAAAGTCGGTAATAAAATAATGTGTTTAGAAATGAAACAAGTTGTTACGCTATTTACAACTGTGTAACTTGCTACTGTATGGAATTCAGCATTTCTAGTTTGTATGAACGTTAGTTACTTTTGAAATTAGAAATGACTGCGAATAAAAGTTAAAACACGGATCGCAGGTTGTGTGACAAACACACACAGATGTTAATTTGATTGAACCATGGGAGACTAATGTTTATTCCGTTTTATATGGATTTATTAATTGTTTTATCTGCGTGTCGTTTCACATTTTTTAACAAGTGAACATAAACTTTATTATAATAGAGAAAAAATTTAAAACGAAAAAGAGAAATTCAGACAGTCTAAAGCGAAGCTGAAAGACACATCCTAGCATAGAAGTACACATACATATTTTCCGTGGATGTGTTTTTTAGTATTACATTTCCGACAAAGAGAACCCATTGATCTTCTTTTCATAATTTGTTCTCGGCGACACTAGACCATATGGACGGATACATGCAACAATGGGCTCACACAACCGGTCGCGAGACCGTTACAGATGAGCCGACGGTCCGACTGAACCCATGTGAATATGCATGAGCTCTGGACTTGACCTCGCGTTACTGGAGCGCGGGTGCTGAGCGTGGGACCGCTTCGGGCGCTATCGACGTTCGACATTCGCTTCATTTTCAGCAAATACGAAATAAAGCAGGCAGAATGTACATTCAAAATCTATATTTCACGAACGCCGAGTTAAGGCTCCGGGTTGAACGGCGTATAAAAAGCAAACCTAAATACCTAAATCGGTCGTCGATCAAAAACAAATTAAAAAGTGGATATCGTTAAACAATATGAAATAGGAATTGGACGGATGACAAGTCACCATAATTTTGCTAATTGTCGCACGATCAATTATGGTACGTACGGGAATTTGACAAATTGTGCTGTATTCATGATGACATCGGAATATGTGCTATTATTCTAATATGACCTAAGTAACAAATACATCATGTTTATCAATTAGCTAAGTTCAAAAAAAATAATTTTCAAGAAAAGATGAAATCGCTACACCATAATGCTTTTTCGAATTGTTATTTTAATGCAGCACTAATATCAATTTTATAGACGCATTATATAAGACTTATAGAATGGGCATTTTAAGTTTTTTCTCAAATACAATGAATTTGTGACTGATCCAAAGAAAGATATTGTTTTAAATAAGACATGGCATCCATTAGTTCTAGCGGCATCAGCTAATACCTCATCTTATCTTGCACCGCCAATTAAAGTAAAATGTAAATTTGTAAATGTAAATTTTACTTTAATTGACGGCGCAAGAAGTACTTGGTTCTGAATTTTCTTCTCTTTTCCATTGTATTAAAGATTATTTTCTAATCGAAATTGCCCGTGAGGCTACTTACGTATACATTCACTTTGCATTTTCGGAATTTGAAGTTAATTACGAGTTTAAGATTCTCATCGATATTTTAATGATATGTTAACTAATATTGTGATACAGCATGTATACTGAACTGTGAGAATAATACTCTCGAATCGAGAATTTTCTATTGATCAGGGTCACATTATTTGACGACGTTGAATTGAATAACTATAGAGAGGAGAAGATAAGTACAATGATGAGAGTGTTTTTCATGAGCGAACGGGTTGAGTTGCAGTGAGAAGTGAACGCGGCGAGGGAGGCGGCCATCAATCAAGAGAGACGCGGGTCAGCCCCCGACCACCTGTCGCGTCCGCGCCGGCGGTGCTAATCAGTCACCCAGACTCGGCAAATCTCTGCTCGCTAAAACCAACAGTGAGTATCAGTCAAAATCACAAGAGACAACACTATCAGCCGTTCCACAGAAGGACTGTATAGAGATGCATCGTTTCAAATCTATCATTCAGGTATACAATTTATCCCTTTAAGTAATCGATGCACCATGTTTGCTGTCATATGATAAAGGAATTGATAAAGGAATACATTTTTATACTTATCTTAAGAAAATGTACTGTTTTGTGCAAATATATTAAGTAGAAACTTGATGGCACAAGTTCATTCAAATCATCAGGAGTCACGCGGGTCAACTTCCCCAATCGCCTGTCGCAACAATCTGCGGCGCTAATCACTCACCGACTCACGCTAAATCTCGGCTTAACATTTCCGCGACGCCCCTGTTAGTACCTCACAATGATGTTAGATGAGCAACGGTACATGTTACAAGTTAACATATTTAATACTGCATACGACGCACATCGTGTTCTGAATAGCGTTCGTTTGTTTATGCACTTAAGGCCGGTTCAGGATACGACACTATACACCGTACACTCAGTGTATACATCGAATGTCTCTGTGTGAACACGAGTGTCTGTAATTGGTAAAT
>DWQT01005321.1:0-10397 GCA_018244895.1 Myscelus amystis hages | reverse complement strand
CTCCTTCGCAACGCGCGATAAGGAACATCGTTTAAATGAAAAAAATTTTTTGCAACATTTTTTAATACTGCTCCACTCCTATTAGTCACAGCGTGATGTTATATGTATTATAGTGAACCTTATTTAATAGTGGTGTTGTTATAAAAAAAACGATTAAGGGTCACCAAGGATAGCGTATTTATCGCTCCTGTGAATCGTATATGATTCATTTGCCATTGAATGCACCGATGCAACATAACACACGAATGACCCTGTGACTAATGTGAATTGGCATTTTAATGCTCGATCTCTTCATACGAATGCAAATATAAAATCGATAATAATGATAATCATACGAATTACCCAAATTAAATTTGTACGCCCTAAATGATGAAATATGCTTTGAACTAACCATTCTGTAAGATCTTTAAATGTACCCAAATCTATACTAACAAATAAAATCGGAGTGTCTGTTTGTAATATTAAAATAACCGCTTTTTACTAAATGCATATGTATGTAAACGCGGCACATATATCAAAATAACATTTTTGACAATTTTTACCTGTCTGTCTGTTTGCTACGGCTAATCTCTGGAACGGCTGGACCGATTTTGACGGGACTTGCATTGCGAGATGGCTGATGAACTTTTTATTTTAAAATTGAATAAAATAATTCAAACGCGGACGAAACCATGGGCAAAACTAGTTATAAATGAACTTTAGGCGTATATATTTTTTCGGACTAAGTTCCGACTGCCTTGCATGCCCGGTTGTACTGGCGTTCTCGCTTACCTAGATGCCGGTACCACACCTAAGGTAGCACCAACATTCCTCAGAAATGACTGCATTACAATAATAGCACACAGATAAAAGCAATTATTTCAGTACGAATATCACTCAATACCAAAAGTTGAATAAAGTCTCATTTACGAAATATTTACATTAAACGAGTTTAATAGTCGATTTGAATTTTTCTAATTAGTATAGAGGGTATATAAGAGATGGAAGCATGAAGAAATTTACATCCTAATTTGTTACCGTAAACCAGTTTGGAGAGGCCGTTCGGAAATGCTGGCGATTTTAAATGTTCACCACACATTTTAAAAGACGTCACACGAAATTAGCACCGCAAACACGCATTCAATGGGATAAGTATAAAATTGTCAATGAAATTCGAGATCAATTCGGCAAACCGTACCGCTGCTCTGTAATACCGCGCCATTTTTTATTATACACAGATAAAAAATAAAAAAAGAGTGCAAATGTTTTTTGTTACTTACCGCCAACACCAATATTTTCGCGATAAGATTTTTCTCCCACTCAGCCACAAGTTTACACTATTGTAAGCACAAAAAAAGTTTATTTTGAACTTTTCGAGCGGGTTAGAGACGCGGTCGCCACTGTTCGCCTACGCCACACCTCAAAGCACTTTCAAACCGGTTCCCAACGGATCCACGTAAAAGTAGTTTCGGAACGCGATCGACTTCGAATACACACTCTCTCTACGAACGTTACCGAGGGACTGGCTCGACTGGCTGCTAGAAACAGTATTCTCTGGTGTTGCTAACGTACGATAAAAGTTTTGCAACGCTTCAACTTTATATTTTTAACTCGTAATTCCTTTGTTCTACATATACCAAATACTGTTTGACATTAATATTATCACAGAAGCTAATAAAATACTGCTAGTAAATTATTACTCTAGTCAAATTTTGTTTATCTTTATTAAACTCAAATATGGTAAACTAGTTTCACAAAATTTGGTAAGGCTAATTTGAAGAAATATAATTATCTTATTGTTCTTTAGTTTAAACAATATACGCAACATTCCAGTATTGTTTAAAACCAATGACCGACGCTAAACAATTAAAAAATCTATTGCCACTGTCATGTTACACTCATTTTTGCTTTTAAATCTGACATTGAAATTTAAAAAATACGAACAAACTGTACCCAAACTCGCGCACAACACTGCACTGGCAGCCCCGGCCCGACAACTTTCATCGGCCGCTCGGCAATCTCCGTGCAACATCGGCTCGGCTCGTAACCGCGCTATGGTTCACGAAATACAAAAACTACTTCGCCTAGCGCGCGCACAGAAAACAAAAGTGGGCCATCTTTTGTTCATTACCTGTACGAAATTTCGTTTGAGACATTATCTGCGTGAATTCACTTCTTTATTTTAACGTACCGCTGTCCTTTTTACCGAGTTTTTGTGTCCCGGTGCGGCGGGGATCGAGTTACCTTTTGATTTAACCAACGGTCATTGCTCGCTTAAGAGATTAAACAATGCACTAAGTACAAAGAATGTAGGCTAGTATAATAGTAGGTACTCGCCTCGTTACAAACTGAATGTTGAAAAGGACCATGCGCTCTTTTTTCCATTGTCCACTAGTATTATAGCATGACATATCATGATAACGCCTATAGTTAACTACATTTGAGTTTAGCCCTATCGAGATACAGGTTACATTATGTATTTAATTGTCCTTTTTGAAAAAAAATTGTCTTAATTAGTTGTTATAATTAAGTGTTAAACAATTTACGTTCCAATTAAAGTGATACAACGTAATTTTAATTTGATTCAAATACACATTACTTCATTCGCCAAAACTGATATAAACATAAATCTTAATAAAATGTGTACATGATTATGTATTTTTTGCCAGTCTCATGCAAATAAATAACACGATGATGTAATTCACCCTTAATTAATGATTTTTTTAAATTTATGTTTGCGTGCTATCTATGCTTATATTATAGATAATGGAATATAGATTATATCACGTATATAGATTATTAAACGTTATGCTTATTTCATTTCACTCTAGCACATGTCTTTTGTCTTTTTCTTGGAACATTTCATAATAATAATTGGGGATAATTCCACACACGGCTATCTGATTGCAAATTAGGCAATCAAATGCGAGTTATGGTAACCGGACAGCAAATAAACTACATAAATACATGGCATATAATACTTATATAGATATTTTTAAACAATTGTGTTCATTAGACAAAAGCTTTCCACTTTAACCTGCTAAAAAGAAATTCGTAAAAGCCGAGGGTGTATTTACTTGGACGAATAACGTATATAACTATGTTGCCAACATCATAAACAATTTTATCGTTACTAAGCAATTAGTCAAACCAGTGTCCGTACTCACGGTTGAAGAAAGCTAGACTGCACTTTCATATCTAATTGCTGACATATGAATACCTTAGGATACCTATAGGGCTGTGTCCAGTGCTATTTTGCAATTCACAAAGACAGTATACTTTTTATGACTCATTTTTAAACACAGGCTTTGAGTCCTCCATATTGGATTAAGAGTGGTATCGTTTTTCACCGACTTCAAAAAGCAGGAGGTACTCAATTCGTCTGCATTTTTATTATTTTTCGTGTTCTAACCAACTAACCCATTCATGTAAACCAATAGAAAGGGCTGCAAATTAGCTTCGCCATCTTGGCGCGGCCGCCATATTAGATTTAAAATGACGTCACTAAGTTAATCATTCATTGTCATTTAAACGGTTGAGGTTATCAGTCTTAAAATTCACATTGAATATTTGACCCGAAAGAAAGAACGGTTGACTATTTATTCAAACGTTTTCGAGATTAACGAAAATAAACATACGGTCAAACCTTTTTAAAAATTGATATTTTAATGTAAGTAGCTACTAAGTGTGCCTTCTGTAGAGATGTGTTGCTTTAGAGTTAAAAACAGATACCTCTATTGTATTGTATTCAATAAAGGTTTGTTTTAAATGACACAAATACTCCAACCAGACCCTATGTCCTCATTCGAGTTAACAGAGAAATTACTGTGGCACCGCTTCTGTTAAAACACCGTTAAAGAAATTAGAATGCGCTTGCGACGCCATGGCATATAACGGGCGTTTTCCCGCCAATTCATCGATTAACTTGAACGGTGTTGCCAGCTGTTATTTCAAATTATTCAATTACTCGCACGCTATTTTGTTTAAACCAATGAGTAACAGTTTTGTTTAATAAGAAGCCTTATGATTTTGTTATGACAATATTAATTGTATCTAATCAGTGTGTATTCTATATGATAAATGAATACAGCAAAAGATTTTTAAATAAATTTTAATAACGTTTAAAGCAGTAACAGTCTTGTAGTATAGCGATCTGTGAACTTCAGGTTTTTGGGGTCGAAACTGGCACGCAACTCAGACATTTCTATACGTAATATATTAACAACAATCCTCATTTGCGTTGGGGTTAATTAAGTGTCTAGAATGTAATTTTTTACATTCTTAGTGGCAGGAACTCAAGTCAGCCGTGTAAGTATGAGTAAGTTCGTGACTTGCACCGTGACTCGATAATTTCACGGCGAGTGAAAGTTGTATTGAGACATTGTATATTGGGTCAGTTATGAGTTTTATGCCCGGCGTTCATAAAGATGACTGGCTCGATAAATATCTAAAAAAGTATGTGTATATATAAAAAAGTCATGCTCTGACTGAAACTAGTGCAGCGACAATCCTGATATTTGGAAAGTTGATTCCTTTTAAAACGCACGCACTCATTAAGAAAACATATTTTGATATTCCACTCGCAAGGCTGTTAAATAAGGGTTGAAATTTCGTCTGAACATAAACAATTCTAATCATTTTAAATTAATATTGAGCTTTTTGGTTAGATATAAAGATATACTACGTAATTCAACATTTGGAAAAAATGAGTGAGGATAAGAGTTTGTTTGAGAATCAACCGATTTTGAAAGGATTACTATAAAAGTCAATAAGTATTTAACTTTCTGGTTGAAATGAAAATTAGGAGCTTTCGAAATCGACGATTTTACGCGTATATGGTTACGTATAGGTTCGCGGGGCATAGTCGCGGTCGTAAGCTAGCAATCTAAACGCTTCGACTTTCTTTTCTCGATAACGCATGATTGATGGGCATGCAGCCTATCGTCGATATCTGGCTAATTTACTACACAATATGACTTATAAAAGTTGTGTGCGTCTTAAAATTAAACGCTATTTGCTTTAACGGCGAACAAATAATTCGGTATTTGTCTTCTGGCATTACGTAAAAACAAAAGAATTGTCTTTGAAATTGTCTCTGGTTATTATACAGTTTGCTACAATTATTATTGTTACTATACCATCACGCTAGATCTGTACCGCGGTAGACAGAAAGCAATGAGTTCTAATCTGTCCTTACAAATCCCGTGTGCTTCTAAATTCATCGATTTCGTCATATTTACACAGCAGTTGCAAACAATTATTATAAAACTTAAATTAAAAATATTGCAAATACCATTATTTCATCATTATCTACATTCACGAGATCGTGGGCGAAACTAATTGTACAATTTAAAAGTAAATAACCAATAACAAAGTGTTGCCAGTATCACAACAAATCGATTTTCCCTAATTACAATCCATTATAATCGTATCGTTGCAAATAAATGTTGCTTTTTTTATTAAAAATATCACATCACGGGACATATCAAACGGATTGTTTAATTAATATATTCATTACGTGAACAGTAATTGTAAATCAGCTGTTTTCACAATTCGACACACAACGTTTTATTCGTAACAGTTTTGTAAAGGTTGTTTAAAATGTTAAGCAAATTATCGCGCAACCTAATTACTGGTTAGTTCTACGTCTAATTTGATCAGCATTAATTTGATACGACTGTTTGATATCTCCTTCGATTTACCTTCTATTATTGATATTGATTAGTAATAATATATGAGGATAATTTCACATAAAAGTGTAGTATTTTGTCGCTTGCTACTCGAAATATGGTAAAACGTAGTATATTAGGTAGATAGCCGGAAAAAAGTAAACCATCTCCAATATGAAGAAGTTTTCATATATACATTGCCACGCAAGAATACCTTTATCATTTAAGAATTGTAATTTTAAGCCTTTACGCCTAAAACATAACAAAACAAATAAAAATGTAAGACAATAAAATTAATATGAGTTGGCAGCCCAATCGCTTAGAGTGTAAGGAATGAAAAAAATACGATTAAAACGTAAACATGGCTGAATATAACATTTAAAAAAAAATGCCATTTACATCAACCCTTGCGATTGGAAGGTCATTGACCTTTGCTCGGCTAACCGAATGCTAACCAATTTAATCGTCCAATACAGCACTAACAGCACTTCGATAGCAGCCTGGAATAAATACCGAACCGCCTCTAACTGCTTCAAACCGGAACGCAGCGAACATTTCTGCGGCCAAGTTTTGCAATATCTAGCTATTGAGTGTGTTTCCATTTCCCTCCTTGGTCAAGTGGGTAAAAGTTACTGCTAAGCGGGCCGCCGGTTCGATTCCCGCTTAAAACAAACATTTGTCTCATAAAATGTATATTTGAGACAAAGACAGACGTTTACTTACACACATTTCAAGATGTTACATAATTATTAGTTCAATCCATATTTTGCCTCTTACGGCGTTCAAATTTAGGAAATACTAAATTATTGTTATTTACTTACTTTACTGTTATTTAGTTACTTATAACTAAATTATTGTTTATTATTACTTAGTTATTACACTAAAATTAAGTTACATTTAAGTAGGATATTTAAAATCAAGAATTAGTTTATATATATTTATGTTTATAAGCTATCTGATGACTATAGGAAAGGCACTTGATTCACCAATTTGGAAACAGACGTATGTGGAATTGTTCGGGTTATTATTTTTCTAATCAGACAGATCCTTGCTATTGATTGTGACGTCACTGTTCACAAATCGCTCGTGGAAACGGACTTTCTAAGGTTTTTACAAACCCTAGTTCGCGATTTCGAGCGGCGGCTAAGATTTTTTGCAGCGCTAAAAAATGTTAGGTCACATGAATACTTACTGTTTATATTATTCGCATTCAATATGGCCGGCAATTTCCAGGAGTTCTGTACAAAAATACAAACAGAAAAGCAGTTCTATATAGGAGATTTACAGCGATATGTTGACTCATCACGATATCTCTGGAACTAGAAGACCTAGACACTTGAAATTTGGTAGGAATATTCCTTTCGGCGAGTAGAGGTCAGCTAAGAACGGATTTTATGAAATTCCATCCCTAAGGGGGGTTGCGGGAGTGTCAACTATAATTTATAAAGCAAAGCAACGTTTGCCGGGTCTAGCTAGTAAAAGATGAAGGTAGGGTTATAAATGATCACCGTCCTCTATAGAGTTGTAGCAGCAAAGAAGTTGCCATTGGGTTAGGCCAGGTTAAGCCTCTTAGCTCTGCGTTTACAGAATCCGATGCCGCAACCCACCCAAAACGCTTCAGACTAAAGCCGATTCCACACCTTGCTTGTACGCGATACAAACTGCGCTTGGCGCGTGTTGTTGAAAACTTCCAAATATCCTGGTGGTAAGCTACTTCCTTTTAAGCAATTTATGCCACTGCTGAACTTCTCCTGTCAGAACAAGAAGGACGGGGTCAGAGCAGTCAGCTAATAATGGCGTTTGATAAAAGTGAACTTGAAATTAACATAGAAACTTTAACAATCATGAATATGGATTTTCTGTCCCAAAACAATCAATGATATGCAATTTTTTTATTAATTGGTAGTTCAGCGATAAATTAACAAGTTATTTGGGAAAAACGTTTTATATACATTCTACATATATCCACGATTGGTTAGAATAAGTTTGTATCTAAAGTTGAATTGCCGTCAAATTCGGTTAAAACTCATTATTATGTCAAGATTTGAACCCGTGACCTTTATGGTAAATGCCACGAACCTGTCGCTTTTAATGGATTGCTATGAATAACGACATATCACTAGCTAAGTGAGTACATTCTTCATTAATTATTATTATTACAAACGACGCTTATACCCAAAGTGGGTATATAAGTAGCGCCAACCACAAGCGACAAATACTAAGTAAATTTGAAAGGCACTTAAGGCTGTTTTCTTGGAACACTGTTTAACCTCGCTAGAATATTGTATTATTGAAATTTGTATTTGTATGAAATATATGAGCATAATATACTATTTAGATAGATAATAAATTTTAATTTCTTACTATCATAAAGAGTAAAAAAAGTTGTTTTAAGAAAATAAATAATAAAACTCTATAATATAGAGTTTATAAAATTAATTATGACAAAATTATCTATGATTATTTGCGATTAATTTTTAAAAAAATTTAAGCTACTGTATAATAAAGACAGCTTAGACGGGTCCTCATTAGCGAGTTTAACACACGTGCATAAAGCTTTCATTACTTGAAGTTACATTGTTCACAAAAAGCTTTACTAACTATCTAGATTCTAACTAATAACGAGATCTAGCTAATTATAGTAAGCTCTCAAAAAATCTATTTAATTACATATATGAGCAAATCGAAGAAAGCTTAAATCGCAAAAACTTTTATTTGTGGTAATAAAAAGCTAGCTTGCTAAATTAAACTATTTCTACGCACAAAAGTTAAGTATTGGTATTTTAAAGTAAGAATTTCAAAAGTTGGTGTAAATTTTCATGAACGTAATTTTGACCACACAATAGGAACAGGACACAATATACAGTTACTTGTAATTACTAACCCATAAGCTTCCTGTATGCTTCTCATCCATTCTGTATCAACCGTTCCATTGGTAATCATCCATCAAACACCAAAGTACACAACCATCAGTTTCAACAATAATTAAAACACTATACCACGCACTAACTGCATTCAAATGACGATACGATCCACAACACTTTACGCTTAACTTCGGGAAAGTTTCGAGCGCGAACTCGCGAAGCTCTCTGACGTGCGACACCGGGAAACGACCGCGCGGGAATGAGTCGAGTCAGAACCGCCCTCCTGTTGAAGCCTGCCTCTACGGCCCATTTACTACGCTATCAATCTTCGCTAATAAAGCATGGAAACGAAATCAAGCGGGCATATTTCTGCTCGAACGTTTGGACGTGCGGTTCGCGCTACGCTTATTCTATTGCGGCCAAATACACAGATAATTGAGATCGCGGTTTTTGCGGGCATGCGAAATGAAATAGAAATAGACTTGGGCCAAATAAAGAGTCCCATTCGGAACATTCACGTTCAGAGCGAAGCAAGTCTTGCGAATCTTTTGCTAATAAACGTTTCCAGATATTTCGTAGAACCAAGGCATTTTTATAAGCGTCATATAGTTTTGTATTACGAGTAACTATGGAAATTTTCAAGGAAACTTGAAACTAATGTTAATTTAATAAATAATTTTAAAAGTTTCTTTAGCATCATCATCAATGTATAATGTATATGGCCCTACTTGCTGAATAGGAACGGTTATAAACTTTGTAGGGCATTAAAGTTTATTGGTGTGTTACTATGTTATTACAGATTATCCGTTACAATGAACAAGCAATCAAGTAGCATCTAGCAAGGTGGATACAACATCCAATTAACAATTATTCCATTATATGCACTCAAGGAATTGACATTAAATAGACACTGTCCGAACTGCAACTATAAGCTTGACGGGAGATGACGGAAAATACAGTATTTTTACATTTTTCTACCACTATTTTGTGCACTGTTTTGTTTTGTGTCAATCTCCTTTATTTTTCCTTAACGCCCATTTGTATTTAAGAACGAAATACACTTTCCACCTTCCTAATTAATTTGCTATAAATTAACAATTTCACATTTCCAATTCGTGAAACTTCCAACCCCCATATCTGCACTTTAATAAGGCAATACAGCGCCTTTTAGAAGGGAACCTTCGGGAACATTTACATTAACAAGCACCGTTCTCGCTTACACGTACCTCGCCTTAAGGAGATGCGTAGTAATAAATTAAACAAAGGAAAGCTACTTAGTTAAAACAACCTCGTTGAGGCGAAAGTGCGTACCGGGCTCCGTATACACATGTATTTAAAGTTAACTGTTAACTAATCCACTTACACGTAGGCCGCTTTGGTGCGTTCGAGTTTGGTCTTAGATGCTGAAACTTCAAATTTGTAAAAGTAATATGGAGTGTAAGATTTCGTGATATCGTGTCTATTTCCAATAACAGTGCCACGGAAGTCAATCATTGATATATTTATTTTATTCTATATTCGATACGATGTATTACGATACAAAGTGCTGACCTTATGTTTAACGACAGTCTTTACTAACCCAGAGGAATACATAAGTGGTAGATTTTACAATGAATACCCTATACCTGTAAAAATGCATGTGTCCATAGATATAAAGATTAAGTTGCACTTTATTTAATCTATTAATGTACTGTTTAATTTACGTTTAATCCAGAAGTAAAAAAGACGAATTTAATGTTACGTGCATACACTATCACTGGTTTTAGGCGAGTCAATTAGCGTGATAAAAACGCAACGGAATGTATACATTTCCTTAAGGCCGGTTCAGACTACGACACTATACACCGTACACTCAGTGTATACATCGAATGTCTCTGTGTGAACA
>DWQT01005320.1:0-10397 GCA_018244895.1 Myscelus amystis hages | reverse complement strand
AAATAATTTAAGTACGTATTTAATAAATATTCAGTAAATTTGCTCTGGTAGCTGTCCTGCCAGCCCCAGTGGTCACTAATTAAATTACGTACGCGGGTTATTACTAAATAATACTTTTGCAACCTTAAAGAACACAGGCAGTTGCATATCTAACAATCGTTACACGTCATATACATACCACTGACTTCCTTAACCGCCTTATTAATAATAGGTATTCTTTAGTGTAATATTAAATTGAGATTATTTTATTTAATAAGTAGGTACTGAACACAATTTGAGATCGTATTTGCGGTCGTGAACGTCTTAATTCCGGACCTTTTGTCGCTTCGATCTCAGTTCTTGACTTATCTATAGTTGTAAATATGTTTTATAATAATGCAAAAAAAAAATTAACCTGATAATATTGTATTTACATTATATACAAAAATTTGTGCAGGATTACATTTGAGCAATTTTTACTACAGTAAATATCACTTGTTACAAACGGAACTATCAATGCTTATAGAAGATATAAAAACGTAGAATAATGTAACAAAAATATATTGGACTCGAGCAAAATTAGCAATACAAAAATAATCTAGGATTTTTATCTGCAAAATTGCAAAGAATTACCTACGAAGTGAATACAGCTGAACACAAATAGAAACGAGAACTACTAATTACAATTGTGGCATTTTTTATTGTTTAAAATATTGTAACCAAATGAAATTTTTAAATTGAGGGCTTTTTGGCGTTGACTTGTGAACTCGATGAGTATTCAATAAACCAAGTATACCTGGTACATTGAAAACTTACAGTGTGTAATAGTAAAACGTAGTATTAAGAATACATAATACACCCAAAAGTCAATGCAATAAGTACCTATACTTTTGTGTACATATTTGTATTATAATTTAATAAAAAATAAGAAATTTATTCTTATCACATTGCTGATCATATCACATAGACTTTGCTTACATTTACGTAAACGGTACAAATTGTGACATACTTTACATAAGGTTATTATTTCCTTAAAGTATTATTAGAATATGTGAAACGGAGCGCAAAAAACATGATCAATAAAGTGCTACAATGAAGTATAAAGAGACCTTAATGGTAGAACGGTGAAAGCAACTTGTCTTCAGAATCAAAAACTTTAGAAGCGGTCAGTTCACGAACGAAACAGATAAAATTTTGAAAAAAGAAATTCTAAATATTTATTTTCTAAATCGCAGGTTACATGATTGGGATTAAATTTACCGCCATTAATGATTCAAATGTCAAAACATTAAAACGTTGAACACGCCCGTACATTTGACAATCGTTCTATTACTTACCGTATAACTAAAAATTCACTTATACTAAAGCATGAGTATTCAAGAATCATTGCTTTAATCAAATAATCAACACTGAACTTTCCCGTGAATTAATTGATCAATTAAGGAAAATATTGAGATATTTTTTTTAAAAGTGAAAAGTGTTACACCTTACTTTTGGTATCAGCCCAATATAGGCTGAAAAGTAAGGATTAATACCGTGTGACCGTAACACGCATTGCTACTAATGAAAGTTACTACGCCCCAAAAATCATTAGTCAGTGCAAACTGAAAAAAAAAACTACTATTGAACTACCGAATACAAAAATCAGTCATAACATCCATTCTCCCTGAGAATGCAATATCATTTCGCTTCAAGCAAAATTTCGACCAAACTGATCTATTAGAAACTAAAAGGATAATAAAAATAAAAACTTTACAGGTCCCTTGATTTTCTCTATCCGTATAAAGTAAAAAACTTCCGCACCGATCAATCAATGTCTAGGCTCTTGAAGCTGCTGGTGAAGCTGGCGAACATGCCTTTGCTGGGTTTCTTGATTCTCTTCTTCTCGTCCGTCTTGAAAATCTCGGACTCCACCAACCAGTCCCTGTAATTCTCCTCCATGTTCCTGCGCTGTTCTTCGTGCAGCTGCTTCACGGGCGGCTGCGGGCCGCCGTAGTCTTCGGGCAGCAGTTCCTTGTCCACCACCGACGCGGGGCCCTCGGACGAGAAGTTGAGCAAGTTGAGCAGGTTGGAATGAATGAGCGGCTTCACGAGACACATCACCTGGTTGATGAAGGACACCGTGTGCACCACGTGGATCTTCTTCAAGCGGCACGGGTGGGCGTTCTGAAATGGCAACAAGTTTGTTTTTATAAAAAACACAAGAGAGGTGTCAAGAGACACCCGGATGGACTGAAGTTCCTTTGGATTAATTAGTGAAGGAATTGCAATAAAATTTTATTTCTTCTAATTGGCAACACTAGTGTGTCGGACAACTTCCGTCTGAATTTTTTCCGTCTAGCCTCCTTCGCGATAAGGAACCTCGTTACAATAAATTGTCTATGGTGATCTGACTGGAATGGTACAGTATATACGCAACTCATTCTTTCATCATCCAAGATGTTTATTTTATCCCACGTATTGTGAGATTAGAATAGCGTATTATCTGTTTTCATGGTCTTTAAGCTTTGATATTAAGTAGGCGGTCGTTAGCTCATCTTACACTCAAGGCTAGCGTACATTTTGCAATTAAATTACCTTCACCATTGTAAAGATATAACTAAGTTGTAAAAATCCTCGAGTTAAATCTCTTCGATATGCTTGTCGTTTTTTCTCGATACTTATTGATGCACTGCTGCACGTGTCTCTTCTCATAGAAAGGGATTTAGCCCATAGCCACGCCGGCTAAATGCGGTAGATTTCACAGACCTTAAAAAATATTACATACTTTATAACATCTCTAATCTTATCATCCAAATATTTCGCTTAAATGGGAATTGAACCCACTTAAGGTTTAGCTGTGCGTATATCTAACCATTACACCGAGAGATCAGTCTAATGAATTGTACTTTTGAGGTTATATGCGAGTAATATGAATATACAGTTCTGCCAACATAACAAATCAAACTTTTATGTTTTATACAGTAACCTATTAATTTCTATGAGCCGTGTAGTTTCGCAATCCTTCTTGTTTTATCTTCGAATGTGTTCAGAGGCAAGTGACCCGCCTATCTATATTGCTTGGAATAGGAACAAGAGATTGTGACTTTTGGGTAATGCACTTTCGAATTGTAATACTCGTTATGTTATTATAGTTTCATTGACATTTGACAGCAATTTCCTTTGAATAAAAAGTTAAACTGTTGTCTATGGTTCTGGAACCAGAGACCATAGACATTATTAAAAAATATCTATGACTTACAAAATAAGTATTGCAATGATTACAAAATAATTTAGTTTGCGTGCAAGTAGTGTCCTGTAGATAATTTAAAATTAGCATCTTTTATTTTAAAGGCGATATCTTACAAAAAAAAAGTATTGTTGTATCGTAAATATGTAATCTGCATTATTTATTACGCGTAGAAAATTATAGCCCATAAAATGGATCACTAAGTGTTTACTTCTTATTTATTTCGTTGAATTTTATGGTTTGTATAGGTCATTAATTGTCTGGAAGATTAAAATTTACCTAACAGTTTTGTAAACAAGTTAAATCATTTATTATTATTTCTTACGTATAAACGAACCAACACATAATGTACATATCCGATTCTAAGTTTGACAGACGACGTAAATTGGAACGTATTTATTAAAAAAAATATGTGGCCTATGTTATGTCAAAATTAATTTTGTTTTTTTTTCCACAGAATAAAGGAAAAGTGCCTGTACGAAAATCGAAGATAGAAATGTGCCTTGAGTGAATGTGAACCAGTGCCTAACTTTTATATTGTTTTTGATAAAAATATAATAAATATTCGCCCGGTGTTACTAGTGTGCTCGTTTTAGTGATAAAAGGAGATAATAGCAACACCATGGAGCTACGGAGGATGTCGATTTTTATAGCGCTCTTCGTGTTCGCGTATGTCGCGCAATGTTCAGGTGAGTTGTTTTTTACGTTTGCAACGTTTTCATTTTATACTGCCAGTAAAATGTTAATGATTTTTATTAATTCTGAAATTTAATGTAAATAATACGTACAATGTAACAGTCAAAATATAAACAAACATACATAGATAAAAGCAAAGTAAAAAAGACTTGACGTTTAGAAAAAAACTAAAAAAAAAACTTAAAAAAAAATAAGAATATCAACGCTACGAAAAGTGTTTTATAAGATTACTTCAATTTCTAAAAACCATTCCTTCGTTTTGTTCCAACAGCTAGGCGAGACGTACAGACAGATGACTAATCTTGTGAATAATAATAGATATCTAGCTCGAAGCGAGTCTAGGCCAAGTCGTGTCTATAAATATTGAAGAAAAAAACACGAGGTCATATGATGTAGGCAAACATTTTACGCTGATGAAACAGGCATATACTTTTCTTCTACGTGTTACTAAGGATATCCAGATTATACTTAAGAAAGGATGTTTAAAATTTAGTCCTTGGAATAATTTGACAGTATGTGGAAGACAAATACATGTACATTTTAGGTAGTCTTTTTTTAAATTTCGACATAAAAATATCGGTCTTTCGTTATGGCAACACTTTAAATTGAGCATCACAGATGCGTTAGGGATTACGAAGAGTATACAGAAATGTCTGATGATATAGGTAACTGCTTTGTGGTATATAGGTAGCTGCTCTGGTTCAATTTCAACTTTTTCTTTATAATCCAAAGTATGTAACTGTTTGCTGAATTTAAATTCTTTAATTATGAAGCTCACTCTACTTAAAATAGTTTACTTATATAAAGTTGATGAAATAAAAACTTACAGATGCAAAACAAGGTTTAAAAAATTAATCCTCTTCCATTATGTAGGTACCATTAAACTTCTTTGCCACAGATAAAAAACGTTTCCTAAATTGGGATGATTGAATAAAAAAAAACAATTTGAACTCACCAGTCGCTTAGTGGATTTACCGCTGTGCAACTGGCCGAAAAAAAGTATGACACTTTTTTCGGTGCATTCCCATTGTAAACATTTACTTTGGTGCGTTTTCGTGTTGACACACAAAAAAATGTAAGTGACCGGTAAAATTGAATGAGATCTTTAAGCTACAGCTGACTAAAAACAGTGTTGTCCTACCGCGGGCTCTGTTTTTTTATGATATAGCAATACCAAACAGATCCACATTCCACTGAACGTTAAGTAATCAATGCAGCCAGTATTTATATCTGACAGTTCTCCATTTTTGAATGCTGTATAGTCTGTTTTACAACGCTTCAGTTTTTAAATTTGAGACCATCCCTTTAGAAAAATACCTGCAATTACCATCAATCCTTTTTCTTTTCATTATTGGCTAAAATATTACTCTACCGTGGTAACCAAGTGGGAATTAGCATCAGCTATATGCTAAAAGTCCTCTGTTTACACTTGTCTCTTATCCCAACTGAACATACCATCCCAACTTAATACCAACTCCACGCCTGTCCAACAAGGTCACAACTAAGAGCAGTATTGCCAGCCTTCACAGATTGTAGACCACCTGTATCTCAGTCCTTACTAATGTTCAACGGTTTAATAAAGATTGCCAGTTTTAAATATTAATCCATCGAGATAGGCGTTACGAGGTGGAAATTTGATATCAACGCGTAGGTGCTAGGTAGGTGTTATTGTAATGAACGAATAATCACAGTGTTGCCAAATTTAACCAATCAAACAATGGAGGATTGATTGAACAGATAAAGGGAGGTACAAGTTGATTCTGAATGATTTATAAATTTAAATCGTTATGAATGGAAAAGTATTAATTTCCATTAACCAGTGTCGAAATTCGTTGTTCGGTAGACATGTTTATCTGAATTTCGTATTTCTGTGGGCGTTGTTACGCGTAATGGTGTTTAAAGGCGATCTGGTTTTGTTTGGAAATAAAGATTGATATGTGCTATGTTTGTGGCGATACAATTTTTTGATTCACTCATTCTTTTAAAACAAAACCGTACGATAGTTATGTAAAATCTTAAATGTTGAAATGCTTAAAATAGATATACAAAAGTAATTCCAATATGAAAATTATTGCTTATTCGCTTCCGTTAAGGTGCTTTTTGCTGACATTTTAAAGGACTGAATGAAAAATTCGTTCATGAATGATCACTAAGTTTTTTAAACTTCGGTCTTAACTTTGGAATGTATTTAGAAGAGTAATTGAATTGAAATAGTTTTCAAACTAAAATTAAGATTCAATGTGTTAAAATGAACATATTACGCATATTTTTATAGTCTGTATAATTTAAATAATGTTTATATAATTCGAATGTCAAAACTGTGTAATAAATCAAATAAAGAAAGGTCAGATAATATTGAATAATGTGTGTATACGTTTTTTGCCGCCAAGTGTACAACAGTACTATTAACGGACTATAAACGTACGCTGACAATGGCGGGCCAAATGCGCCCCGAGCGAGCTGTCAACGTGACAGGTGTCAAAAATCAACGCCTCCTCGAATGTCGGCCGGAAATCAGTTGCACCGTTAGATGTTTTAAACCGGTCAGTAGTCGTAACAATTTGAAAAACGAACGATAACTTTAATACCACAACAATGGTATGTTTTGCTTTTAATTTTTTAATAATTTGAACACTTAAAACATTTGATAAAAGGCTACCTATACAAACATTATTATACCATCATGCCAGGTATATAAAAAGGTAGGCAGAAAGCACTGAATGCCAAACATCTTTATCTTTATTGAGCTGGTCTGCTTCTTCCACATCCATCACTCTCTTCATACATACTTTTGTAGACTCTTGACTTCCCAAAAGTCAGTATTGACCTACTTAGTAGAGGAAGGAAAGTATGGGTTTCCTTCGGTACCTAGATCTAACAACGTTGCCTTAAAACCTGTTTAAAACTAAAAGTTCAATGTTAAAATATGCAATACATATTAATAGCTAAATTATGCTGTACAAGGTCGTTTGATTAATTTGTAATTCAATGATAATATTAAAATTGCAATAATAAAGCATGGTAAATTTAGTTGAAGTCTTTTAGAAGACGGTTTTTAAAATATCGGAGTGACGCACTGGGCACTGATCTGTTTCTTGTACGTGTAGTGTTGCTCAGCAGTGGGACTAACAAAACTGTGTCTTGTAAAAAAAATAACAAAGTTATGTAACGAACTAAATAGTTTTCCATTTTTTATCTGTAACAAGATAATGTGGTCTATTGTTATCTATGTCACGATAAATCCGCGTTGGATTTACAATAATCGAGTAGAACAGGTCTTAGAGAAATATAAATCCAACATTATGAATTGGTATTTTGATTAGATTATGCATGAATATTTGAATAATAAGGTTTTATGTACATATATGTATATAGGAAGCACAGAACCTGAATTTCTGTCCATATAATCTGACGTGCCTACCCCGTTAGATACCTGGCTCGATGGTAAAAATAAAGTCTTTATAGGGTTCCTTTTTATAAAATTAAAAATAAAAAACAAAACAAATTACATATCATTATTTATTAAACTTGATCGTATAGTACACTAAGAAAATAAGTAAGTAAGTAAGTAAGTAAGTAAGTAAGTAAGTAAGTAAGAAAATAAGTAAGTAAGGCGACTGACACCCACCGCCGACAGCTGAGAATTTAGGATGCTCAGACATAGCAGATCTTTATATTGGATGAGTTTTTGACCGACTTCAAAAAGGAGGAGGTACTCAATTCGTCTGTTTTTTATGTTTGTTACCGCATAACGTGGGCCTGCGTTAACCGATTTCGAAAGTTTTTGAAGTTATACTTGTTTAGGCGCGTTATGAAAAATTGATGAGAGTGAAATTTTGAAAGCTACACGCATTAAGTTGCAGTGGTTGCAGTTACGAAAGATCAGTCTGAAGTTAGTTACTAATCAGTGTCAGACAGGTTGCTTTGCAACAGCCCGGTTTAAAATTTACCAAAAACGGCTTAACGTATTTTTTTGTCTGCTTTAATCTCATCAATGTTAATACTGCTAGACATGTCTTTCACTCACCCAAGACGCGTCTATGGTCAACGGTGAAAACACTGTGTAACTAGACATTGCCTGTGGCGCCCTCCTCGATACCGCGGAAACGCTGGTACTGGCAAAATCTTGCTGAGGACCCGAAGACAGGTCAGCGGCGCGCCCTACACAGGGCCTATGAAATATGTATAAATTACATTACTTAATTGAAAGCGTTTTGTCACGGTTCGTGGAAGTTGTGATTGGATGTCGTGACTACCCTCACTTATGTCGAAATTCGCGAAATGTACCCCATCAATCAATATGGCTCGCCCCATCGCGGTCAATGACCCCACCAATTAATTAATGGCACGTTTATCGAAATACATTAGGTATTTACATAACAAGAATGTAGGTAACAAAGCATTTTGGATATGGTATATTTAGTCACACTTAATATGAAATTTACTTTCGATTTTCATACATTTTGGAAAGCATTTATCGACGCATCTAATATGTTATTAGTGTATTCTACCTATATTATGCGTATATTTACAAAATACACTAAAATCGTACATTAATCTTTTTAATTAAAAATATTTTTGTTCAATCGGCTTCCAATTGTAATGCAAATACTGCATTAATGTTAACAACTTAACACGGTTATTGCAAAAAAAAAACAAAATCTTCGTACCGACATCAAGACGTATCAAGTCTTACGTTTCTCAGTAACCATCTTCACTTGCGCATAACGGAGCGCGCGTTTCGAAATTCAAAAATGGAACGCGAAAAAGGAAAATGGCGGGCATTTTAATTTCACTGCCGATGAAGAAAGTGTGCACAAAAAGCATGGCGTGTCCATAGCGAGTGCTCACGAACCTGTTTAACAGGTGGGCAGTAAATACTTATCAAACACGCATATTGATACCGTGTTGGGAATGTGTGTATACATTTCCATGTTGAGTTTGGGAACGTGTTGGAACTGGAATGATAAAGAACTGGAATGAATGTCGTAACATTTTGTAGTCCGATGACGATTTGAATTTAGAACAATTCAAATATTTACACAGTTGTTTTATTAACTGTTGAAACTTAACTTTTATTTTTATCATATCAAGATTCGGAAGACATAGAGTATAGACATATTATAGTTAATCGTATGTTTTCGTGTTATGAAATCAAAAGCCAATAAATTTTCATACAAAAAGTTGTACATCACTAAACAATAGATGGCAGGACAATACGTTTTTCAAGCAAACCATTCATCAATTGTATGAGTCATGAACGGAATGAACGAGGCGAAATTAGTACGGGTTTGTGTATTTATAGATAATTTTGTATTACAGTGTGGCAACTTCGTTAGCCAGATACATTTGCTGTTAAACAGCAGAGTTTTATAAGCTTTGTCTCCATTTTTACTTTAGGATATATTCACACACGCCGTACTTAAATTCGGCAGAGTGGATGGTAGCTTTTTTCAACCACTTGTGGTTAATACTAGACCAAATCGGTTTAGGTTTCAAGAATTTTATTCTCATTAAAAAAAGCATGAAGTTTGCTTACAATGAGATACAAAACAATATTATAAACAGTGTAATATAATGACAATCAAACGTCAAAACCAAATGTCACACAGCAACAACTAGCTAGCTATTCGCTCAATCGAGCGAGTAAATGATTCATAGATCGTGATTTGCTTGTCATTGCACCTTATTTGCATATAATTATGGGTAAACATGTTAAAGCACAATTAAGTACCATCCATTGTAATTGCCCATTTATTTCCTTATCGTGTAAATAATAGCCGTGTGTCGAGGAAACACAAGTCTGTTAGACACTCATTCAGAAACAAAATGTAGAACTTTGAAACTGTTTGAACTGTTTGAACTTGAACTTTGAAAACGTGAATAGCGAGAGTTTGCGGCGTCGAGAAGCGTGCGCGGAGGACTGAAGAAGAAACAGAAGAAGAACGAGAAACAGTAGACGGAAAACAGAAGAATGACGATGTGCGTTAGAGCTGAAAGAGCTAGAAAGCTATCGAAGACGCATGAATGAATGAGATGGAAAATATGTGTGACGTAACCACCACGACACAAATATATCGTACTCAAATATTGGTACACTTAATACATACATACCTACATATGTATGTTAATTACTTCCATAATTCCATTCGTTCTATTCAAATACCAGTTAAGAGATTTGAGGAATTGTTTTGGCGTTAAAATTGTACAATTGTATACTCATTATACCGTCACGCCCAGTCTCTATAGGGGCAGGTAGAAAGCAGTGAGCGCAAAAAGCTCTATTTAAAAAAAAATGTATTTGAAACGGTATAAAACGCAAAAATAAATTGTATAGTCAGGGGTCAAAGCTTGACCCTCGAAATGAGGCTGAATTAAAAAAAAATCACTGACTATTCTCTAGTCTAGTTTGTTAGATTAGTATAAGCTTACATCATAAATTTGTACGCCGTAAAAGGCAAAATATGGATTGAACTAGTAACTTTTTAAGATC
>DWQT01005319.1:0-10399 GCA_018244895.1 Myscelus amystis hages | reverse complement strand
GCATCAAAATCCGTTGCGTAGTTTTAAAGATTTAAGCATACAAAGGGATATAGGAACAGAGAAAGCGATTTTATTTTATGCTATGTAGTGATATAACGCCGAAAACATCTTCCAAACCGTTACAGCAACAAACGCTTTGCACCGCCACGGTTCCAGTCGATAATACGTTAATAACACTCAAGAGACAATGATAAACAGACAATGGCATCTTAGCATGGAGGACTCAATGCACTTTACGAGAGAAAAGAAACTCCTGAAATTACTCGGTGCGTAATAGCGCACGGCGTGGAACGTCAATATTATACGCAATGTTTGTGTAAAATCTAGCACAAAATATTTTGTCTTGGCGTATGTTATATAAGTCGCACTAGCAGTATACAATTTTTTTTATACCACATTTAATACATTGTACGGAAATATTGTTATGATGTGCAATGGTTTCTGTTTATTCCCATGTATATTATTAGGAACAAATCACGGAATCACATACCCGAATCTAGATTAGATTTAAGATTAAGACTTCAATTACACATCTTCGTACCTCAAAAAAAGTTGTTATAAACGAGTAGACGTTTTATTGCTACTTTTATATGCGCTCCTTTATCTAAATGTCAGTCTTATCGTTGTAGAAGCACACCAAGGTCTGACGTAGCCGAGTTATCTCTTTACAAGTGAAAGATATACTACGGTACAGTACCGAATCAATCGTATACCGTACGATCAATCTAGTGCTGGAGTCGTACCAGATCTACACTGGTAAGTGTTGTTACGATTATTGAGAGTCATTGAATTGTTCTGTAAATAACTAAAGAGTATTAGTAGAGTAGAGTCTATCTTGTTTTAGTTGACAAGAGTAGAAAACGAGAAAGCAGCAGTCCCAAGTACCCGCTGCCGACATCTGCAGAATGGACTGTTGTGTAATCATGAATATTAGTTCGTTAGGGAGTATTCATTTGTAGGACTGTAGGAATATCGGTAATATTAAGTCATAGTAGCAAATATTACTCGTTATAATTAGTTAGTATCAGGCTTAGTAAAGGTTGGTCTGGAGATGCGACGCTACTCTTGAGAACCGGGATGCTCGATTCTAGCATACAGGTAGAACAGCATCCATACTTTTCACAACGAAAAAAATTGGAGTAGCGGAGGTCCTCCTTGGTCTACCACCTATTAAGAGATGGTTATCATTAATTATTATAATAATTATTAAGGCCTTGTTATCATTAATTATTGTACAATTTTTATTTTCTACACGTTGGTTACTGTCAAACACCTCGTTTATACCGTGATTTATATATTCTGAAAGGTTTTTAAAGGTTTCACTTTCAAAGTCATTTATTATCCAGCTATTTGTGAAATAAAGCAAGACCTACCTATTCAAAACTAGGACGATCAATACCTGCCAAAGTATAAAACATTCAATTAAAAAGACTCGGAAATACTTTCAGTGGATAAACGGAAGGCACGAAAATTGAAAATTGTGTGAAACGATTTTTTGTACACCTTTGTATGGGCATTGTAAGGAAATTCTTTGAGCCATCGATTAAAACGCACAATGGGACCGTTTTCACTTCTAAATTAGAAAAGATCCCCGAATTGCGCGACTTACAAATAATGTCGAAATCTGGCCAAATTATAAAGCAGGGGATCATGTTCGCTGAATAGAAAAGTACAACCTTAAGGCTACCGTCTCACGTTCATTGAATCGAACTGCTTTAGGGAGCTTTCTGAGACCGAGATATTAATGTTACAAACTAATTTACAAATATAGTTAGTTACCTAGACAGTTAAAAGCTTATAAACGGGATAGTAAATTACAATGAAGTCACTTTGTGTTATGTAATCATATTACTCGTATATCTATATTTTTAATTTAATTATACTTTACTGTCTTTTACATATGCTAGACTTAGGCTCCTTTTTTCTAATCAATCCAGGTATCCCTACTAATACGAGTATTATAAATGCAATTGTAAATCTGTCTGTCTATCTGCTACGTTTTCACGCCTAAACCACTGAACCGATTATAATAAAATTTCGTACACAGTTAGTCTTGACCTTGGGAAAGGACATAGTCTACATTTCATCGGGAAAAAGGGGTCGAAGAGGCTGAAATGGGAGATAAAAGTTTCTAAGGAAGTCCGTCATTGTTGACGATAAATCAATGAAACTTTGTATTTAGCCAATTCATATGAAGTAATTGAAAATAATTCTAGTGTTTTTGAAATTTCAACTTACATGGGGATGAAATAGGGGTGGAAAATTACTATTAACGTTCTCGATCTCCACGATTAAACGATAAGAAACTATAAAGAAACAAATGTACAACCTTGAATTTGTTGATTTATTTTTTTATAGTTGTTTATCGGTATTAATTGCAATAAAAGCATCCCGAAATATTAAAATGCTGCCCAAAGTTACTAATCCACGCCGAAGAAGTCACGGCAAAAGCTAGTAATATATAATACTCAAATGAATTTAATAATAAAAAATAATTACCTGTTTCTTTCAAGAATTACCTATATTGAGATATTTGATAACTTTGGGTCACCGCTGTTTTGAAACTGCTTCTTCATGGAACCACCTCAAAAGTTAATTAAATAAATTATCTTTAACTTATTCTGAGCTTAAACAAAACTTGTATTTAGTTTGAGCAACATCAAATTTGTTAAGACTTAACTTCAAAGTAAATAAATGAAGTTTATGCGGTATTGTAATTGTCAAAGGGGGAATCCTTTGAATCTGAGGTTAACCAAAAATCGGTACAGACTTGTATGTCGAAAGTAGTGATGGATATAGAAAAAGCACCTCAGGTTTCAAAGGAGTTTTGGCACTTGGTGCTTTCCACTTATCCCTTTAGAGACCTAGCGTAATTTTATAATAATAAAATAAAATAGCTATATCTCAGCAGTCTGAGTAACAGTCAAAATAACACAAAATCATATTCCTTACATCGCAGCCGCTTAAAAAATAAATTACGATCATCGGCGTTGTTTTTAATAAAGAATCCCAAAAAATAGAAAAATGTCCTACATAGTTAGTGTCCTTTTCTTGTATATTAAGTTCTTTCCACCAACGTATGTCTTCGTACAAATTAAATTAAAGGTTAAATTATTATTAGAAAATTCATTATATAGAGAAAGCTCTTATAAATTTAATTTCAAAGAGACAAAATGGGAGAGCAATAAATATTTTTAGCGCTGCTAAACGCTTAGGTAGGTAACACAAGAACGACAATAATTAGGTTAACTGACAAGTATTTTCACTATGAATATTGAGAAATGTGACTTAACGATCCAATTGAAATTGAAGAAATTGAGAATTGACTATAAAAAGAGTCTAAAATTTGTTTATTTATAGGTTGTAAAGTTTTGTTTATTTATTGTTTATTTATTTATAACATGACTTTCATTATGTGTATGTGTGTACCTTATAACGAATAAAACAATTTGAATTTGAAGAAGATCATTACGTAGGCCGTGACAACCAATGTCGAATACAACATAAGCTTCAATGACGTCACAAAACTTTCATCGAGGAAGATATTATTAATTTCATTATTAGAACAAATGAATAGAAATAAATAAAAAGTATTTCATCTGGATATGGCCTTAACATAATAAAGATGCATATGACTTCTCCGAGCGGAAATCTAGCGGATTAAACAGATTGCATGGTAATTAAAGAAACTACTGAAGCAAGCCGGCGACTGTTCAATGAAAATTCTAAAATATTGCATCAGACGCAGCGAGAAGAAATGTAGCGCAATAATTTTTTTTTATAAAATAGTTGATGTATCGAGCGTTTTTGTCCGGGACTCCATATTTCTAAATTTAACTTAAATGTTACGCTGCAATCCGCACATTCATAGGAGTACCCATGATGGTGTATATACTTCGTATATTATTTGCATCTGCATGCAACCATTGTGTGAAAGTGAACTATGACGTTGTAGACCGTCACTTGCTGAAATCTTTGATTGTTGCGAAATAGTTGCACAATTTATTATGAATGAATTTTAGATTGCAATTCATGCCCAAGTCATTCTGTTACAAACGCTTTTCTTTTGACACGCCGCACTGATGAAATACAGTGGGCAATGGACAAGTTTTTGAACGCATTCGTTTCAACGTGTTGTTTGCATACCTTGAAAGTAATTGAATTAGTGTCACGGTTCAGTGCAAATTACTCGGGCAGTTTAAATTAACTTGTTACGGTCGAGGTCGACTTTGGCCCTAAACTTGCCTAATTTTGTGCGCACAACATCAAACTGTACTTCGCCCATATTACTCGTACCCTGTTTGGTCCCACGTGAATTTTGCACACTAATTAGTTCGTACGATGTTTATTTTACTCAAGTTTGCGTATGCTACGATGATTTATGACTGCGACGAGTGTTTCGGAACAGAAAATAAATGGAAAGTGCTTTACAATTCCTGTTTTCTGTCCCTTGCGTTACTCGAAACTTTGTAGTGTCATTAAAATTTTGTGGTCACAAATATATTGCTTGCAGTTTTATTATGGACGGGAAAGAATAATTCTAAAACACTTTACGTAGATGTACATATGTAATTAAAATTTTAAGCAAAATGTTGATCCAAAAATCACTTAAAACATTGTTATAATAATAAATGTTAAGGTATATATTAAAGTCCTATAAGCGCTGTTTTTCTGAAACACCAAACAAATCAGTCTACAAACCTTAAGCAGTTTATGCATTTATCTCAAGAATTTATTCAGTTTTTAAATAACAGCATAGTCAACAGCAACATATTCCATATAAATTATTCATTTCATATAAAATTGAAAATTATCGAGTGCTTGGTATTTATAGAATACATATTTGTGAAGCCTTTACACAGTCCACTTCACGCCTTTATAAGTGCACAATATGTTTCCCGTATATGGATATTACAGTGCAAATACATAGCTCTCGGTTGATAGGGACCAATCTCCGACCATGTAATTCAATTTGCTTCATCCCTTGCCGAGAAAATGACGGTGTATCCCTATCGATAACTAAATTAATAATTTCAGATGACGCCATTATTTTGACAAGATTCAATCTCCACCCGGTTTAACTACCTTCGCTCGATTATAAGAATTATTGTAGATAATGATCTTGTAAAGTGAATGAAACTGAACGTCAAAATATCAGTATTTTATTATAATAAAAATAAAACAGTAGCTATATGCAGAATTACATAACTTTCAAGCATTATAAATCGCGCTTCTCACGGAAATAAATACGAAGGTACTCGTATGTTTAATTTTAAGACTCACACTACAAGTTATAAAATATACATTCTCTAAGCAAGAAAATAAAATTAAACAAAATGTATAGTGTATACATACACGATAGTGTTGGGGTAATTTGTTACAATAAGCTAAGTACATTGCAAAGAATACCTTTTTCAACACAAATATTTTACTTATAGCATATTGCGAATATTTATTTTTCGTTAACTTACCCTAAACACATATTGTGCTTGACGTGAAAGTCTGCCCAATCCTCTACAAATATTTACAGCAGCAGATTTGAACCCCAGAAATCTATTATAATAGATAGCTTTTTCCGCTCGTAAACAACCAATGCCTCTTAGATTTCCTGACCTTTAATTACACAACCTTTTGTATAAAGATTTAGCTTGTTAAGAGAACCTTTTTGAATCAACCAAAGGTCATTCAGTACAATTAGTACTAATTACCCTCTCAGTGAAGTTAAGTCCTATTGTTCCTCTGGAATTCTTTTAGGTTAATCGAAAATAAAATTTTAAATAGAATCGGAATGTTCGATCTAATATCCTCTATATAACATTAAAGGCACTAAACACAGAAGGCACAAGACATATCGAGGCTTACAGGATTTATTGCCATTGAAAAAGGAGTAAGAAGAGTATTAGACATAGTTCCCGAAACCACAGTGAAGAATGGTTCCATACATCACCGAGACATACCTTGAGAATATGTACCGTACCTACTAATGTAAGCATTACTCAACGAACTTGTTGCAATAACGTTGATGTCAGTATGATTTGTGAATGTAAGCAATCACGTTTGCTCCTGTACTCTGTATTCATTTAGCATTTGGCCGGAAACGTAGGACATTTTGTTACGCACTTTTCTTATACATCGTAATATTTATGTCCAAGAAAGTGTATAGTATATATGTACAGTTGGAATCACCGAATATTTTTCTATGTAATCGGTAATTTTTGTAAAAATTAATTTCAACACTTTCTGCAATTCATGCCCTGAAAGAAACAGAGTAACTTTGAAGATATTTCATACTAAGAATTGATTTACACGGTCAGGGTAAATCTCGTTCGTTTTTTTAATCGCATTGCTAATCTACCTGTGTGTCCTTAATAATGTCCCAATTGGTCATGAAAGAAACTAAATAATTGTGGAAAAATAAATTTTATCATGGTGTACTATTCCATTCCAACTTTTGCATGTATTTGTTACTAACAATAAAAATAACTACGTTATGAAAAACCGACTTCGAAACTAAAAAGTAAAAAATAATAAAGATTTCATATTAATTCTATACTACCTATTATTTATATGTGCTATTTACTCCTTTTTGAAGTCGGTAAAAATACCGATCTATACTACAATCTGGACACTCTTCTAGTGACTACAGTAATTACATAAAATGTAAACGCATAAAGAGTGTTTATCACCCGGATCCATTGCGTGAGAAGTTGCTGTAAATATTGAGAATAGACGAACAATTACATTTAATTACACAGCAACCTAGTGTGTTATAAACCTTATCAGCAACAGAACAAAATCAAGTGTTTCGCTGAATAATAACTGACTTGGGTTTTAACATCGTAATGTTGAAAGCATTTCTTTTTAGACCATCGCTTACGTAATTCCATAAGTTTAACAATTAAGTAGGTATTGAAATTATAACAAAAAATATGCGCAAAGTAACGTTACTTAATAAAATACTTGCATGAACAGGCGTAATTTTTTAATAAAGCTTTTCTTTAGAAAAACTGTTTACGACGTATTAAAACTCTTTAGAATTTAAGAAAAGACTTACTATAAGAACTGTAGCCTGTAGAGAATTCGTCAAGCTTCTAACAAGCATGAAAAGACGTGTAATGTAAGGTAGGACGAAATTAAACTGAAGGCGGAGGCAAGCGTCGCGACGTGAACTAAAAAGCCCGCGCAATATCATGCTGAGGGAGTAGCGACGAGCCTTGAGCTTGCATTCAAGAGAATCTCCAAGACGTCCAACCTGTTAAAAATATTACGTCGACTTATATAAACGAGCATATGCCTTCCGCCATATCGATTAATTTCTCTTCGCTTTCCGAGTAACGTATCCAATTTTGTGGAGTTCATATAGCACATTAACGGGAATGCCTTTTCAACGTGCGAATATTGGGCTTTATATGTGAAACGGAGTCAAAGAGAGAGATATCGTCAAGTGGTCTCTGACGCCGCGCCTTACGAGGCAACGTGAGAGATGGCTTTCAATATCAAATTGAATTCCGCGGTTCATTGATTTTCAATTTGTTAGGGAGTAGTCTCCATAGCCATTATAAATCTTTTGAAATTCTTCGTGAATTTTTACCGGGATGCCAGTGATATTTTTCACAAAATTCGTACAACTCTTTTATACCCTCGCACATATGTGTGTTCTACGTTAAAAATATGTTCGTATAAATAAGTGCTCAAACCTAATTATTAAGTAAGTATACAAACATAGAATATTATTCACAAATTATGCTTAATACTGACTGTTTATCACTAGAATAAGTGTACACTAATATGGATTATGAAAGAATGCGTGTATAAATGTAGCGTTGTCAAAGATGTGATGGACTATGATAGTCACTTTGGCAAATTTCATTTGTTGGTAATACTATTTTATTCACTTTGCTATATTTACCTGAATACGAGCAAGGGATAATATACTTAGAACATGTATGATAAGCATTTTAGGAAGATTAAAGCAATTTTCTTAAAAGTAGTCCTTTATATTGCAATATTACGGAGTAGCAATTTATTAACTTCGACGTACGTCGTACCTAATATGCTAATAAATATATTTAATCATCTATAAAGGAAACAAACACTCAGGAAGAAAATATTGTATTGTATTGGATTTTTCTATAAAGCTTTATTTAGTATTTTAACAAGTTACAATTACTTAATTTCAGAAACAAATATTTTCGGCGAAATAAATGTATTTTCATTCTGTTAGTCAACATGTGAGAAAACACAACTGTTTGTACGAGTTCCGCTTTCCTGCGTATTTTTAAAACCTGGATTTAACTAGGAGAATTCTTTGAAGACTATGTCTGCTATGCCAAATATGTTTGCTGACTGAAGAAAAAATTTTTTTTTTACAAAAAATTTAATCCCATTCGATTCTACTGAAGTCGGGTCTATTTCATGAAGTTTTGTGGCGTTATATTAAACAGGCGTAATATTAAACCTCTTATGACGTATTTCATGACAAAGTTCTTTCATAGCTATTGGTCCATAATATTTTTTAACATTAATATAATTCTTGAGAAGAGAATTGAAATATTTTCAATCTAAATTTAGACGTATCAAACTAAATAGAATTTCCAGTCGTTTTCTACTTGGTCATTTTAATACCTGATCCTTTTGCTACCTGATCGTGAAAACTCCACGTATATTCGTGAGTAAAAGTTTCGGTAGCGATGAACAATATGATTTAAGGTTTTATTTTCGTGAACGGTTCAATTGGAGTAAAAAATAAAATTCAAATCATTGAATTGGATGTTTATCGTTATGCTTGTTAAAGTCAAGAAATATTTTTAAATACATAGTAAACTCCGCTCGAAGTACAGTAAATATTTTGCAAAAGTAGGACTTTCTATTAAATTGGTCAGTTTCGCTTCGAGCAAAACTTAACGACAGCAAATGAAACAATACGCCTGGGAGATTTTCATTATACCTACTCTATTAATAGTAAGAAAGCGTAGTGGGAGTTTAACTATTACGCCTTGATGATGTAATATTTTTCCTCAAAAGAAGGTCTAACACCCACGTGCAAGCAACCTACGCATCATTTATTTTTAACTTTATTAAAGTACAGTATTTCCTAGGTATATAAAAGGAAAATCTGACTTTTAATAATAATAACAATAATCGTTTATTTCAATCACTACGGATCATAATTCATAATACATAAGAATTATAATATATATTTACAGCCTTAAGGGGCTAGATAATTACTATTTTGTCTTTATGATTGCTTGTGTATGTTGATATTTATTGCTGCAGTGTAATTTAGTGAATAAAGATTTCTATTTCTGTTTAAGTAAATAATCTCGATGTCTTCCATAATTATATTCCTTTTCACACAATTCGCCCCGTAATACAGTAGTTATATTTCACAACACTATTGTCCGTAGTTTATTTTGTTAACATTTACTATGCATAAATTAAGTGTACAGGCAAATTTTGTACTTAGTAAAATAAATGCTGAGTAGTTATTTAGATATTTACTTTTATGCATATAATATAAAGCAAAGTACAAATAATATTACAATTTAATTTAGAACAACCGATATATTTTAAAATAAGTTGTTTGTATTTGTAGAGCGAATGATGAATGAGATTTTTTAATTTTAGTTCGAGTGTTTATTAATTGATTGTTTTTGAACTAGTGGAGTAAATAGATTTCTTTATGTAGCAGTCTTACGAGAATGATACTCCACGATCCCATAGTGAATTATTGAACTTCTTTGCCCCATTTTAGTACCGAACACGAGAAAATCAGCAAACTAATCGCTTTGACCGACATGTACGATATAACTCAACCGAATTTCAGTCATCAATAGCGTTGAACTAGAAGAAAATAGATTGTACCTAAAGCATTTTGGAGAAAGGAAATGTGTGTTTCCCATGATTTATATCCCAAATAGAGGCGCGAGGTGGCCGGCTATGAACCCGGCTGGCCGCTGGCGATAAGCCGAAGCCTTCCTATATCCACTAAGAAAGAAAATAAACAAACTGCCCTCCCAACTTATATTCTGCCAATAATCTCGGACCGCTGGAATAACATTGATTATACCATAACCTCTACGTAATACAGGTCGCGTTTTATGGACACGAAAATATTGGTTTAAGTACCTATAAAGGCCAGCTCAATAAACTGAAGGGAATTGTAATTAAACGCCATTGATGTAGTGGGCTTACCAGAAACGAAGCGAGCAGTGAACCGTCAGAACAACACATAATCATTATATTAATACGTGAAGCGAAACCTTTGCACGCCTTCTTACAAAAATTGCGCTTACGGAGGCGTATGAAATTTGGCACACTTATAATGGTACGTTCAGACTACGACAGAAATTGTGACATAAATGTCAGACATTAATGTCTGTACTTTTACACTTATACG
>DWQT01005318.1:0-10401 GCA_018244895.1 Myscelus amystis hages | reverse complement strand
TGCAAGAAAAAGTGACGCAAATGCCTGAGGATTCGGTACCCTATCGTCGTCGTGTCTGCAGTGTTTGACGCAGGTGTAAATATAGGTTATAAAGTTTTAGCTAGTGTTACGTATAGTTCGTTACCGGGTAATACTAAATTGTATTCCAAGTTTTGTCAATTTTTCTGTAAAACTTGACTTTCAATAAGTTTTCCCTAATTATCTTGGGCATGCGCTTCACGTTAATAGAAGTAAAATATCTAGCGGCAGAATAAGTACGCACTATCGTTGGCTTTCGGTCCGCCGCCCGAGCTCGGCGCATAGGCCCGGCTCGCCTGCAGCCTCGAGATAATCCCATTTTAATTAAACGGAAATCCACCGGTAAGATTAATCAGCAGCATTAGCTGCCGCCGCTCCGCCCTCGATCTTACCCTGAGATTAAAGAACGCGTCACTACATCTTACCAAAATCGTTTTTATTGATGTTTCTTACTTCCAAGGGATGTAATATTCCCGTTTGCTTAGAAATATGCAAAAGAATTTGAAACAGAAATGAGATCGATAAACAAGCAATCCAGCCCCGTCCAGTCTTCTGAAGTCCTGAATCTTTTTTGATTGCCTGCTATAGATTAAAAACTATTGCATGCAATGCAAGATCGGTACTAATTAGGGCACATAAGGAAGCCCGCCAGCTCGTGGCCGTCCAAACTATATGTCGATAACTATTCACTGCTACTAATAAATTGGAATGCCACGTATCATGCCCTAAATACGTCATAGGCCGCAATATATCTGGCACAGGTATTGAGACTTCAATGATAGCTCTGGTTAGTTTTGTTACGCGTCTATTGGTGCACGAGTATGTAGGGGAGTCAATTTCGACTGTTGAACTACGGGGCGGGTGACGGCGACGGTTGACTTTTAGTTTTGTATATTACTCGTTTTGCTTTTAGCCGTCGCTGACACGACGAAATGTCCGTTTAATCACTCTATAAATGAATTTTCTGCTATCGTCCACATGTTTTCTTCGACTGTACGGTTTCGGCTTTTGTGCTTAAGAAAATAGGAGAAGTTACAGCCTCGATGTGTATCTCCGACCAAAATTAAGCATCAACAATCTTAAGTACATATACCGTCCGAAACATTCACGTTCCATAACGTTGGCCACCGGTCACGTGGTGAAATCACTCGAAAAACTAACCTTCAAGCTGTCGGACCGTTAATTTTTCGCCTCAGAGGGCGCAAACCTCTTATGGAAGGTTTTAATATCGAACGTTTGTCTCGTTTTGCCGAGCCATGACGCCCGCTATCGAGAGCATTTCATAAGTAATGTTTATCCTTTCACTTTTCGCCTGATTTTGGCGACGGGAGTCATCTTTGATTTTAACTGGAGGCAAATATTAGGTTATGTTAGAGAATCGGGAACTTGATTCCTTTTGCAATATTACTTTTCCTCATCTCTTCCCAGGACTCCAACTCCACATTGCTGAATCTCAGCTTTACATTACTTATTATATACATAAATATGAACTTTGCTAGGCTCGTCGCTACAGAACTAATGATTTGAATATACATGTTTTTGGCAAGTTTTTTAAGGACAAATAACGACAATAATGATAGCTATGGATCAACACAAATCATTAAAGACTACTTCTTACAAACACTTTGGCTCGATACCGGGAGATACAAAATAACACTACTATGGAAAATTATTGAAAAAAACAATGCACGCCAAGTAATAAGAACGTTGTAAAAAGCTTCAGTTTATTTCTGTAGTCGAAGTGAACAGTGACAGGAACAGCTAATCGCTTGTATTTGCCATTTTACATTTAAATTGAGTCCGAGTAGAACATAGAATTCGGTATCCATATTTGGACTTATTCGTCCTTTCTTGTCGAGTGGAACGGTGCCGATGGCTGACAAACAAACGAACGCCGATAAATTTTGTGCGAAATTGAAAACAAACAGAAGCAGGCATCGGCAACCAATCGAACGCCCTTCGCGACGCGGCGGCGGCTCGGCGGCGGCTGATTGAAACGTCTCTCTATTTATGACATAAATTTAAAGCGCAGAGTGTTGCCGAAGTTCGTTACACGAAATTCGCTGTCTTACAACGACCAATTCTTGGTTAGTGTGCGGCTTCGGTACGGCCCTTAACTGTTTCTTTAATTATTTTAATCGTGATCCAAAATCAAAACAATCTTACTAAAGTCTGTTTTTAAAACCTATTTTAACAAATACACGAGCAGTCATTTGGCCCGAGATTATTCATACGGAGCAATGTAACAAAGAACGCGCACTCCACGAATCCGGGATAACAAGCTCTCGGCGAGTCCCGTATGACCCGCCGTACATCATAACCCCCTACTACTACTCGCTTGCCAATTAGCCGCACCGAGCCGCCACATTCACCTCTTACTTCTAGGGCAAAATTTCTAAATTTATGTAAATATATTACGACGGAGGCGACGCGATAGTGCAAAGCGGTGTTACCAAAGTTACCCCATGCATGTAATAAACACGTCGGGCCTGCATTAGCGCTAAATGAAGCGAACTCGGCGCGGGCCGACCGCGAGGCGCGCGCGGGCCGGGCGCCGGGCGGTCGCCGGGCGGGCGCGGGGCGGGCGGGCGGGGCGACGGGGCGCACCCAATGCCCACACCGGGTCGCCAATTCATGCAATTGAATTGTGACGGCACACTAAGTTACTAAAGTATATGTAGATTAATTAAATAATTTTGAGTTTCAGTTCAACACACTTTCCAGCTTCTCTGTTGGAATTAGGGTGTTATAGCGGATACTAACGAAACGCCATGAATATGAATAGTAAGTTTCGATTTAATACACGTAACACAAGATGTTTTACTACCAACTTTTGTATATGTACATAGATGTATTAACTAAAATGAAAATTGCCGGTTTTGTTAGTTGGAACCGGACCGTCGCATACATAAAAGAGTTTCAAAACGTGTGCTGCTTTTGTAAATGGCATACGCTTTCGCCACGTGTTAGTTTTAAATAAGATATATCAAGTGCACAGCGCGGCGCCGGCGAGCACGTGCAGGCCATTTCAAGCTCCGTACATTCGCAAAATGCTGGCGCGCATTAACTTTAATAACAAAAAACGCTTTCCACGTGACGGGCCGAACGCCGCGATGTTCCGAGTGCCGTGAGCCAATAACCCGAGCTCTGTTGTGATGTAGCGTGCATTATGTTTGGGGTGAGTCAATTAAAAACACTAGTCTACTAGTATACCTAATACTAATGGTTGCCTAGGGTCGTCATCGCGCAACGAACACGAACTGAGTACAGATAAGCAAGTCGAATACAAACTTCGGCGCAGAGAACCATTTCCACGTATACGTGTGAAAATACCTTCTCATGTGTAAAAGAATTGAGTAAAAACGCAACAATGGTATTAGAGGTGAAAGAAGGGTACTCGGCTGCATTTGGCCGGCGCGGTAGGCCTGCAAACTGTTCATACTGAGACCAGACCGGACACTCGTGTCAGAGATGAAGAATATGGTTCAAAAACCATAAGCGTATTAACGTTCGCCGCGCGCCCGCCCCGCCCGCACGCCCCGGCGGCGCATTTCGCGCACCACTCATTACGCCCGGGCTACTCCTCGCGCAATATCAATATTGAACGTAATTGTAATTATGGCAGTACAACCAGATTATAAATTAATCATCTCGCTAACTAGCGTGCATAAACTTATTACTATGCCATATGCTAATGTAGCCGTATCGAAGGTTTGGACCGTGGATCAGTAATATGCAAAAGGTCATGGAACAGTTGATTAACAGAGATGAACCTTCATGGAACAGTTGAATGTAGAGAGAAAGCGGCGAAAAATAGACGCTAGTGTGCATAAAGCAGTACATATAATCACATATTTTTCGCCGAAGGTAGTCCGTGCGTTTGATACTTCGTTATTCAAATAGTGGAAAGAAATAAAAACTAGCGCACGGGTAGTCACCGCTGGCCCATTAACTGGCCATATCGGATACGAATCCGGGCAGTATTTTGTAGAGGTTTCACTCTGACACGCGATTTAGTAAACAAATAAATAAACCATGCACATGTATAATTTCAGTACGGAGTGTAAAGTGAAGCGTCTCGGTCGACCGAGAAAACGTCCGGTACCCGTTCGAGGCCATGTAGCATCAGTGGGATCTTAACTAGTAATTAAACTCATCTAAAATCCAATTAGTGGCAACGTACGAGAGTCGTCCCGTTAGCCCCCGTGTCCGCCCGCACGCGGCGCGCGGCGTGCGGGCGGCCGCGACTCTGCCGTCTCTTCCGTTGCCGGTGGATCTTCCAGAAAATATCTTTACATAATTAGATTACTACAAACGGATATGCGCATATCACATCCGACTTACATATATTTATGACCGGTTTCATGAATTTTGCGCAAAAATGAGTGGACGCGCGGGGCCGGCGGGATTCAATAAAATATGGACGCGCCGCGCGCCGCCAGGTGATTAACTAGCGACGAGGGGACCTCTCCGGACAGAATTTGAAAATAGCGAGCGGCCATTGGGCACCCCAGGTGCTGCCCCACCAAATCGGGCAAAGAAAAGCTAAACATCTACTTTTTCTCGAAGGTATGTCTACTCAGCCCAAATTCTGAGAGTGTGATGTTATCACTAGACTTAGTTTCCTTCGTACGCTTTTATTTTTTTTAAGAGATTATATCAGTTTTTTTTCGATCACACCAATCGCTCATCAAGTGATATACGAACTCACCGAAGGTAGAATTAGGAAATTGGTTCTATATTCGATGCGGCACGATGGGTGACTCGTCAAAAGCATGTCATGCAAAGAAGATTGATAAAACAAAGTTCATAACTTTTTCAGAAACAAAAAGATTCATATTTCCATATCATGTGAAGGTCACATTATTGTGAAACATGTTTTACTGGTATCTAGTACGAAAATTTTGTCTTTGACACTATTAGTGTAGGTATTTAAATTCAGCTCTGTATACGTATAATATGCATAATATATCTGCATGTATATGTTTATATGTCAGGGTCACTAAACACGAAGCAGAATTTATTTATCAAAACGTAGCATCGAAGTCGAACACAATCCACTTAATATCTGCGAAGAACGTACTTAGTTCAGGATCAAATCAGATAATGGGTTACAAACGCTACAGCACTAAAGAGATACATACGTTCGAGTTGGAAGCATTACCGCTCAGCCACAGCTACTGGCGGCGCGGCGAAATAAAACAAATGTAAGACAACTTATGAAGCATGCCACAGCCACCGACTGTCGCATGCTTCATAAGTTGTCTTACATTGGTTTTCATCGAGCCGCGCCGCCAGTCGCGCCGCTAGTAGCTGTGGCCGAGCGGTTAGAGTCGTAAATGTACAGGTGATTTGGCGCAGCGGTGGCTGGCGGAGACACGCCGCCGGCGCGCGGGCGAGGGCGGCGGCGGCGCGGCGGCGGCGGCTTGCCGCGCGATATGTTACCATTGCGAATCAATCTGAAATGGGTATAAAAATAATACAAAGCGGCGGCGGTTCATTAAACTTCGTGATATCTACGCGGAGCGAAATTATAGTTGCAATATTTCGGAGGGGATTTGTCGGATTAACGACAACAAGAAAAAATACAATAACGCGACGATAAATCAATGATAGAGTGCAATGAATGGTAATGACTCACCGCTCCGCGGCAGCCGGCGGCGCGGCCCCGCGCGGCGGCGGCTGCTCGCAGTCTGCCCGCTGCAATTTAGTTACCGCTCCGACACGCTATGACACAATAAGCAAATAATACAAGAAATATATTTGCGTCGCTTGCACATACACAAAAAAACCACAATGTCATATGGAGCCTTAAACGTATTGTTAGTAAAAAACATTTTTTTTATTTTTGTTTTTTAAAATTTATACGTGTACTAATATATTAAATTTAATTTAGTACACATAGGTTAAATACATTGATATCATGCACAGCGTCCCGAAGCCGCCCGCCGCCCGCCCTCGGTCGCCGCCCGCCCTCGACCGACGCCCGCTGCATTAATTCGGCCGGTGTTTTCGTAATCGCTTATTGTTTTCCTAAACGCCATTAAATTTTCATCGCGCATAAATAACGCATCGAATGACAGCTGCGACAGGACACGCTATTTAATGCACAATGTGCCCAATGTTGCTCCAATGTTCGTTGCCAGAATACGAATATACTCGTACAAGCGAACGGGGAGCACGCACCACCTCACGGAATGGACAATAACACATAATGGCATTTGTATTTATGATCCATCTACTTAATGTTATGTAATGAACTGAGAATATTGTTCATACATACGGTTATCAAAAGTACGGTGAATAATTTTATTGCGAACAAAGTATTTAATCTACAACTAACTTAAATTAACCTCCTTCAAAGTACTCTCCTTGGCTAGCCATGCACCTATGCCAACGTTGATTCCATGTTTGGAAGCACTTCTGGAAGGCTTCTTTCGGAAGGGCCTTCAGCTGCTCTGTCGTAGCTCGATGTCGGGAATGTTGTCAAAACGGTTTCCTTTCAGAACAGTTTTTATTTTTGGGAAGAGCCAGAAGTCGCATGGTGCTAAATCAGGAGAGTAAGGTGGGTGTGGACAGACAGTTACATTTTTTTTAGCCAAAAACTCTCGAATCAGTAGCGATCTGTGGCACGGTGCATTGTCATGATGAAGGAGGAAACCGTTGGCCCATTTTTCGGGTCTCTTTCGGCGTACATCGTCTCGCAAACGTTGTAGTAAGCTTTTGTAATATTCGGAGTTCACAGTTGTTCCCCTTGGAACGAACTCTGATCGCACTATGCCCTCACTATCAAAGAAGACAATGAGCATGACCTTGACATTCGACTTGGACTGACGTGCCTTCTTAGGACGAGGAGAAGCACTCGTTTTCCATTGAGAACTCTGCATTTTCGTTTCAGGATCATATGCATACACCCAACTTTCATCTCCAGTTATAATTTTATCCATGAAGTTAGGATCAGCATCAAGACGACCCTTTAATTCCAAGCAAATGGACACGCGATTTTCCTTCTGCTCGTTACTCAACAGTCTGGGAACGAATTTCGCACTGACTCGTCTCATTTGCAAATTATTGGTTAGAATGCTTTGCACAGAACCGTACGAGATGTTAAGTTCCTCGGCAAGCTCTCGAATCGTCATTCGCCTGTTTGTTCGAACCATTTTTTCGACTTTTTGCAAGTTGTCGTCGCTTTTTGAGGTCGAAGGACGTCCCGACCTTTGCTCGTCCTCAACCGATTCCATTCCGCTCTTAAATCGCTCATACCATTTGTAAACAGTCTTCAAAGTCACCACATTATCACCATATACTGATTTTAACATTTCATGGGCATCTTTGGCACTTTTTTTCAACTTAAAACAAAATTTAATGTTAACGCGTTGTTCGTAATCCATGATTCGCGACAAACACTACAAACATGACCTCACTCTTCTAGCTGTAAAATCTGAAATACATGTCGTAACTTGTTCAAATTTGCCACAGACTATCTCAATGAATTAGACTATCGAACGTATTCATTCAAATAGACGTAGATACAGCGGTTTCTGATATAAAAATTCATTCACCGTATTTTTTGATCAGAGGTGTATTACGCGATAACTTCCTTCACGAGGGTTGCGTGGACATGCACCGAGACCGGCCTTATGACCATTAGTCGCGGCAAGATTCAGGACGTCCGCCTCCGAACCGGACAGACTGGTGCTCGTTATTCATCGACACCAGACACTATTATGTCCCCTCTGTGTGTAGGTAGATGGCGTGACGTCTAGCCGTTTGGTGGGCTCGGCAAATAGAGGGGACGAGGCTCGCTTCACAAAAGACAATACTCTAACTTGAGGGCTTTATAGTCTCAAGATAGTTCCGTTGCAGCGTAGTCCTTGCGATCCTTTTTTTTGCGAGGATCTGCTGAAATGCACAACTTTTTTCACCATTCTTGCACGTCGCTTGTAAGCAGCTATCTATCGTTACGTCATCGTACAATCTTTTTGTCGACAGCCCTCTGGAAAGAATAGGATTATTTAAACTTCGTACTAGCCAGCTATGTGGTTTAATTAGAAGAGTAGAGAATGGCTAGCACTTACAAGTACCCTGCCTTTGTAATGTAAATGTGACTTCGTTGTTTTTTCAATTGCGTTAATAAAATGCATTTTTTTCACTGTAAGCCGTATCTTCAATTGTGGACTCAGCTCGGTTTCCTACTTCGTTTTAATTACAATTGGTTCCCCGTTTACGTTTTTATCTTCGTTGCATATTATTCTATAACTACATTGATACATACCTACAACGCTAAATTACTACTTTGTTAAATTGGTATAACCATGATAGCATATAAATTTAGTTCATAGTCGTTTATTACTTTTCATTGCAGGATATACTTATTATAATAATACTATAATTACCAATTGTGATCGCTTTGATGCTTTTTTGTTTTTGCCGCGGCGTGGGGTGTACGGTGGGTTTAATCGCAGGCCATGGCTTGCTGCCGACGCCATGTCTGCCTGCCGTGGGTCAATGAACTCACCTTGCCTACTCGATACATTCGTTTCGTTCGACACCGTGACTCCTATCGTTCGATTGTTATAAGAATTTGCAAACTTATTGTACCCCCCACAGACGAAGAATTACGTAATTGTATAAATAATACGCCTTCAGTTTTTCAAACGTTACGAGTAATCTACATTATTATATAATCAACATTAAAATGTTTTATCAGCCAATCTAAAATGAGTTCGCAATGCATTGTTTTGCATGCCTTTGAAACTCGCCAAAGCACGAGATTTTCTCGCAACACTACAGTAGAAGGTAACTTTGAGAGGTAATATTATAAATAAATTCATCAATCATTATTAAAATTCCCTACTAGTTACGCGAACAATATTATTACGTAACAAGCATGCAATAGATAACATAGAATAAATAGGCATAGCGATTTACGAATACAACGCAAGTATGCTTTATCGTCGGTCGCAACGTCGCTTTCCATTAGGTGAGATTGTGGTACGCTGGCCTATTTTGAAATAAAACAAAAGAAGATCTATTTTATTACTTGTCATTGAAAACTGGAAGGTTCGTACTTCGATGCCGTTTATCTATTCACATTAATCACAGATCTGTTACACAAATGCAGATATTATTTTATGCTCAGAATATATATATATAGACGCAATCTTTTACATTCCACTTCATCCAGTGTATTCTACGTCAATACTGTCCATCTCCACCTCCGATAAATACGCGCCATTAATATAAATAACGTGATCTTTAATATAGCCGAGGAATGAGTCACGAAACCGGTTTAGTCAATCGCAGTCGTTTACATAACATTAATATGTAATAGACTTTATTATTATGAAGATGATTCCGTTTTTGTTTCGCTACGTTTTTAATAAATTAACATAATTAATATTGACAGTATTGATGCATATCTAGGACTTTTGTTACAACTTCACCTTCACGTTATAAATACAATTTGAGGAAGAAAAAATTTTGCGTTCTATGCAATATGATTATTGATTTCTATAAATTTGTAACTGTGATGTAAATGTTGTTTGTTTGTTTCTGTAAATTTGTACAACTTTTAAAAACATGTGTTCATACATGCATATTAGTCACATTATTTTCCATAGGGATAGGCAGAGACCGGATTCCATGAGCTTACCGTCCTGACCTTAATTATATGTATAATCTTTATTTTATATTTTCAAAGAATTATTTGGGTTGCCTATTCGTCATTGGAACGAATTAATACCTACTATAACAAGTCAATTAGGTAAAGTGAATATAGTAGTTATTTTTAACTGTTTTTACGTAACATAAAAACTTGAATTGTTAAATACAAAGTTTTTCTTCAGATTTGCCGGATTTTATCTTAAGATTTTCTCATAAAGATATGCAAGCCATTGTTTGTATCTTAATACTGTCGGAACCAAAGAATAATCAGAAAACATTTTTAAAATGAATAATTTTTATGCAAATAATTATTTCGTTAACTTTTAATATGCTCACGACATTATTCAAAGGCTAATCAACTATCTCACACCGTGCCAGTGGTTCATTTCATTTATTTGTGTGAACATTTCAAATTTATAAAATCGTTATTTCTCATGCCAACTGCAATTTCCACTGTTCTTTTAGCATTGCCATTTTAAATTAATGAGTCAGTCCCGCATGATTTTGGAATGCAAGTTGTAATATGAAAAATGTGGCTAGATAACTGGTATAATAAACACAAGGGAGATGTCAAGGGACCACCCGGATGGAACGAAGTTCTTTTCGATTAATTAGTGAAGGAATTGTAATAAAATTTTATTTCTTTTAATTGACAACACCTAGTGTGTCGGACAACTTTCGTCAGAATTTTTCGTCTGATTTTTTTCCGTCTAGCTT
>DWQT01005317.1:0-10401 GCA_018244895.1 Myscelus amystis hages | reverse complement strand
TACTACTCATGAGTACAGTATCGATACTTTCTATTCGATACCGTGTCCCTAATTGGGGCTAACAGGGTTTGTTTATTACACAAAGTATAATGAAAACATATTATAATTATTAGTCTTGGCTTTCGGGGTATTATTGTTACGATATTTACAAAGTAATTTGTGTACTTAGTTGTTCGAATTACATACCAAGGAGACCTTTTGGTGATTTATACGACTTAATGAGGTGAACGTTAGTTTTAATTGTTATTCTAGCATTAGGCCCGGTCGTAGCGGGCCTCGTAATATTACACTTTCATATAGTTTTGTACTGAAACTCTATTTGTTGGGTAGGTACAGCTGCGGGAGTCAAGATAATTAGGTTTTACGATTCGCCTTAGCACTGTTCCTTTATTTACGTTCAGGGTTATTTATCTCGCTGTTAGCATTTGAAATACTTATTGTAAAGAAGAAAACACGAAACGTTAACGACATTGGTGGAAACCTTTACACATTTACGTTTGAGAACTGAGCTGGATTTCTGGGGACTCTTCTTTATTTGCTCTGACGCGTGTGAAGTGTACTGAAACATACTTGGGTTTTGACTCTGACAACTTTTGTCAGGTAATGTTACTTTATCGGCTAAAACTCCTTTTATGGCCTTCTGTTAGGTAACGTGTATGTTTTGCGAACTTTTTTCTCCACCACAGTGCTCAAGTGCGGGTCGACGAAGAAAGATGTATGTTTTAATGACAGTTCCGTAAATATGAAGAATTAATATTATTTTCGTTTCTCCTTGTCCCCAGAAAGAGATTTTAGCCCAAAGTAGAACCTATAATAATACTATGAGCATGATTTTTTTTTAAATGCGTGGTTGTTATCAACAAGAGCTATTTTCCAGCTACTCGAAACATATATAATTATCAGCCTCATTACAGAGTAAGTATATCTTAAAGCTTTGGCTAACTACCTGCGTAAGTAGAGCCTTTTCATTAAAAATGTCTCATAAAGATATATCTTTTATGGTCCTTAAAAGGTGTAATAAGGACTTTGCTGAGCGGCGTGGTTTTATCTGGCGTAACTGCCGTCTTGATTCAGTGGTTAATATCTTAAGTCCTGAGCCCGGAGGCCGTGTATTCAATTCCCGCCAAGTACAAATACGTAATAGTGTGCTAAGGATGAGTTATTGTTGTTTCTGGGCGTAAAATTATCTATACTCATAAATAGATGTAAAAGTTACTCATGCAGTTGAGGAAGGCCTAGAGGATATCGACTGCTATACGTGCTCGCAGACATCCGGAAAACAAGTGACGATCACGCCTTGTGAAGCTTAACTTTGTAGATTGTATTCTTCAACCCCGTGGGGGCCACGAACGCTTCGATACCTATAAATGTGTCTATCTTGTTTGAGTATGAGATGCTTAGTCAAGTCGCGCTATTGCTTCAAGGTAATCGTTACTTTAGGGACCAAATAGTCTCATTAATATTCAATTATATTCAACTAAAGAGTTCGGATTTCTCTTTATGCACTCAAGAATCCGTTAGCATGCTTTGCCACGTCGCTTCAACAATTAAAGATCTTGTGTGAGTAGTTCATAAAGGAAAATTCTTAAATTTTATTAAGTAACTGAAGTAGCTAAGGTAATTAAAACGCATGAAGGTAAGCAAGTGTCGTCGCGAAGTAGACGCGGTGAGGTCAAGTGGTCATCGGTATGTACCATTCATGCTTAATTACGAGTATGCGAGGTGGGTATGTATGAAGAGTGTGATGCATATGGAAGAAGCTTGTGAGATTTGCAACCCAGTTGAAGACCTGGCGTGATTGTTTTTGGAATAATACATGGTTTAAAACTACCGACAGTTTTACTCCTGCTGTCTTGTTATGTGTGAATAGTACGACTGGCCTCGTGGTCGAGCGGTTAGAGACCCTGACTGTGAAACCGGAGGTCGTGGGTTCGATTCCCACCCAGGACAAACATTTGTGTGATGAGCACATAAGTTTGATCTGTGTCTGGTCGTAATAAAAATATCTATATAAGTATTATACAATATGTATATATGTATGTTTATCAGCTGTGTGGTTACCATAAAACAGGCATTAAATTGCCTAATTTGGAATCAGATAGCCATGTGTGGGATTGTCCTAAGATATTATATTATATTATTATTTATTATTATTGCTATCTTAGAGCTTGCATATAAATAATGTTTAAGGCAAAAAGCAATTGTTGAATGACTTAGTTACAATTTAATTGTCTCTTTCACAGCCTTATGTCCGTGGCATACCAGACTACGACTATGTGGTTGGTACTCTACGCTTTATCAGAAACTCTCGACCGGCAAGCGCGAAGGAGGAAGCGCCGCCGCCAGAGTCTTTCCAAGCCTTCAAAGGTGAAGGTTTTACATTACGAACAGCCAAATCCAAAAACTGATATTAACTGAATATATACTTTTTTTATAGTCACTGGCTTTTAAAATTACAATACACATTTTTATACATATAGAGTGTTGCATATTTTATATAAATTTAAATTCATTCCATTAAAATATGGTTCTCAGTCATATAGTGCATTGTTGTATAAATATGTCATTGTAGTGTTTAGGTACTTTTTTTATTTAACATTAGTTGATAGTGACACACCTATAAAGTTTGGATACATTGAAAATTTTAAAAGCTCCATTCATGTGGAGGTGCTCAGGAGTGTAAATTTAAAAGTGTCTATATTAATAAAACCTACATAAAACTGGAACACTGCAAAAAAAAAAAAAACACTATATAATAGCATTATTAAGAATGCCTGAGAGACATGTGGCCAGAATATGTATAGTAAGAGGATGGCGATACAACATTCTGATATTTTCAGTATGGCAACATTTGCAATAGAATATTAAATTGTTATAACATTCGATTAACCAAAATTCAATTGTTCAATATGCATATATTCCAATTTGTGCTTTTGGATGCTTTAAATTTATGTCATGTGCTGGTCACATTGGTACCGGATTTTGACAAATTTTTAAATGTCATACAAATTGAATGATTTTAATTCATTTTATGTGTGTGATTTACTTTAATAAAGAAATAGATTTATTAAATACTTGTTGCAATATCATTATTAATTATAATAAAAATATCCAATTTACATTTAGTCATTGTCAGAGTTTTCTATGTATTTTTATGAACTATTAATAGTAGTGGTTTTTTTTTAAATATTAGGTATATCTTCAGTCCCACAATTTAATAAATAATTTAGATAATTTATAATGCCCAAGTAGACCACCCTACTATGGTAAAGTTTAATTTTTATAAATAAAAAACAACATTAACTTGTTGTTTTGGATAAAAATAATATTTTTAGGTATTTGAAACGAAAAATTAGTCTTGTTGCATAGGTATAGTAATCGGTTTTTTTACATTTCTAATGATTTCTAACAGTTCATTAACAGCTACAAACAGCTAGAAACTGGCGATGTGGAACTAGAAAAAAAGTGCAAAAAGAAAACTTATTAGACAGTCAAGAATGTTACTCTAAAGACAGTGAATAGATCTTTTTTTACAGATGGAAATATGCATTTATCAATGATTTCAAATAAGGTAACCATTGGTTTGAATTAAATACACATTTGTCTTAAAAAAAGAATTAAATTTATTAATGCACCTATAATACAGTTTAATGTTTACATGACAAAAGTAGAATTTATATATCATATACATATATATGGCTATAATCATTGTAGACTGAATAAAAATAACTTAATGGCCAATTTGTAACTATGAACACCAGAAAACAATACTGTTAAGACGTAATATTAAAGAATATGAACAATTTTTCTGTTTTATTTTTTAATTCAGACTATATTGGCATTGGCGGTCATATACTAAGGTGTCATGATTAAATACCACAAGGCTAGAAAATGTCCATTGGAAATGCGAGCATTGCACAATATTTTGTGTAATGAATTTCAGAACCGTTTTAGAAACTCCTCCGAGCAGATCCTGGCCCGAGCGTTCACCGCCAGTTTCATTTCGCTTATCTCCTTGTCAATTTCTTCCATGAAATATATCACAAAATCAACCAACTTATGTTTATACATTTGTTCAGTGTGGAAGTTTGTAATCAGGAAACTGATATGATATCCGTCGACCGGTTTCCGCCGTAGCACGATAAAGTTTTCCGCTCGCATCATCATGAACCGCATAAACTTTTTACACAATATCTTCTCGATCTCATCCGCTTGTTTGATCATAATGCTAACTCTTATTGAGTTTATCGACGACTCGATTAGCACTTTCTCGTTGGCGTTCCGTGATATGATCACCGGGTTCAATAACAGTTCTTTACTTGTGCCCACCTCCACCTCTGGTTTGTTATATCTTTCTACCACTTGCGACGAAAAGTGTTCTAAGCACATAGCCGATGTGAGCGTGTTGCGGACGGCAGTTAAATATGGCTTTAACGTAGCCGACATTTTGGTAGTTTACAATTTAAATAGAATAATTTCCTTTTACCACACCTAAATTTTCTATATTACAGATTAACAGAACAGCTCATTCGATGCGCTATCGCAAGACCTGACGTCATTGTCATCGTGTGACAAGCGGTATACCATGGTAGACAGATAATTGACGTTTATAAAATTGAACTATTACAATTAATATTAAAAGAATTGTCTAAATTTTGCAAAACTTTATGTTAAATTACACGGGTGCACTCCTATTACTTTTACTGTGATAAATTACTTATACACTACAAAAAAATATGTAACTCACTGCCCAATAAACTAATCTTAGACAAAAATAAATGTTTTTAAATTTTTATTTATTTAATTTTTATGAGATAATAATGAAGACGTAAAAACAAAAAAATATATATGAGAAATGTATCAGATATTATTATCTGTGTCTGTATTGGCATTATGAAACAAAGAGTTAATGAAGCGACATTTTAAGAAAAGTGAAGACAGACAATAATGGCGGACGTTTTGTGAAGTGACGCAAGCGTAACGTTTTACGGCATGCGTTTGACTAGTTATTCCATAGTAAAAGTTGTCTATCAATTATTAACGTTATCAGTAAACACATGACCAATTAGTGAAATAGTCATAGTAATCAAAAGCGATGGCGCGTGAGTTTGACCACCTCTTCAAACTACTGATTATCGGTGACAGCGGTGAGTGGGCGAGGCCTATGATCGCGAGTGATGTTACAGCGTTCTAACGTCCCTCCAAATCGGTAATGAGTGCAATTTTGTTCGTGTTCCAGGTGTAGGTAAGAGCTGTCTTCTCCTGCGATTTGCCGACAATACATTCTCTGGTAGTTACATTACCACAATCGGTGTCGATTTCAAAATAAGAACTTTAGAGATAAATGGTGAACGAGTGAAGCTTCAAATATGGGACACGGCCGGTCAGGAGAGGTTCAGAACGATCACTAGTACCTACTACAGAGGCACTCACGGGGTCATCGTTGTATACGATGTAACCAACGGGGAGTCCTTCGCCAATGTCAAGAGATGGCTCCATGAGATCGAGCAGAACTGCGATGTTGTTAACAAAGTTTTAGGTAAGTGGTAGATAATTACAAGTAGATTTTCAATAAACTTAACGTGATAGGTGATTGAAAAGTAGAAGAACAAAATCCCAAACAACTCAGATACAGGTCAAATTACAATTTATTGATCTACAATTCATACATTTTTTTAACTTACATAATTTTCAAAAGTAAATGTAGATATGCTATATGATGTTTAAAGCTCTATTCACTAGTATGCAGAAAGAATCATTTTGCAAATATCATTTGACATTGAATAATGTCAGATACAGTAACTGGTCTGACTGCTAGCTGGCTGGCCGTTGGCCTAGTTTAGTGTAAAAAAAAGTGTTAGTGTTCCATTTTTAAAAAACCTGTTTCTCTATCAAATGGTTTAGGATAACTTGAGCTAAAATGAGATGTTTTAGGTATTTTTCAATTTACTTTTTACTCTTAATTTTTGAAATACAAATACCTATATGACATTTTTGATCTGAAATAAATAATATATTTTTTTATGTACACACAGTTTACAAGTGTAAATTTGAAGTCATTATGATTTGTGAGCTCAAGTGGAAATAGACTATATGATTGTTTATTTAACAAAACGCTATACTCATACAATTAAATAATTTTTTAACAAATTATGTAATCAGATTGTGGTCTTTCAAATATTTTTAATCTTTATTCATATCACTCTAGACATCAAATACAATGTTACAGATTTAATTGTTATATTACAATGACTCATATATGATAATAAGTAGTAATTTATTTATAGTATCGTTTGGTGTAGATATTATTATTTTCCTCACCATTTCAATTACATTATTGGTGATTATCCAGTTGTATAAACATTATGTTAGGGTCCCAGCCAATGATGTTATATATTATATAAATTACATAAATTTACTTGGCTGCTTGTAACCCTTTTTTAATACATGCCACTGGAAGGCTTGGAGCATATTTCTGTCACTCCATCAAGTATGGAGCGTGGAGGAAATATAGTTTCATGACTATCATGTGTGTTGGTGGTTTTTGCAAATGGGCATAGTTGAAATGACTGCTTTGTCTGTTAGAGAAATTGTTTTATTCTAGCGGGCATTAGTAGATTATCAATAATTAAGTAAATGTGTAAACATTAAAATAAACTGTTTTGTGGTTTAGCGTTTATAAGGAGCATTAAAAAGTTAAAGAGGAAATGTGGCCTGCTTTATGATGAAATATTATATTGCATACATTTCATAATCTGTAATATACCAACAAAAATACACATTGATTTATTAATAATGTTATTGATATGGATGGTCAAGAATTCTACAAACTACATGATAATCTCACAACTAACTATTATTGCCACTAGTCATGATTTTTATTGAAATGTTTACATAATGCACATTTCTCACTACTCCGAAAGAGATTAGGCATGCATGCATGTGCAGGTTTGTAAGCGATAGTAAAAATACTCATGCATGGCCTTCTACGTCTGATATTGACATGACAAATTCATGCCGTAAGAAGTTTTTGATATATTCCAACATATTATCTATATTGGAAATGTTCAAGTTTTATCATCCGATATGTTTTGTGTGTGCGTTCTCATTGTTATTAGTCCGCACAATTAACAGTGTTAATCATATCTTCGCACCATACTTCATGAGATGGGGGTAATAATGATTATTAGTTGTTATCATCTATCCACATATGCGAGCAAGGTGACTGACCCCAAGACATCAATGCACAGGCAAAATACTGTTGAGCCTAGAATCCTGAAAGTAATGACTAAGAAAAGGATTTTGAAACTTTTTTCCGAAGAAGATAAATTTGTGATAGAAAGATTATACAAAAATTAATCACTTTTCCATGAAACATTCAGATGTTTAGATTTAATAAAAAAATAATAATTTATTGATGGTGGTGACCATAATCATGGGCAAAAGGTTGTTTTTTATAAACATAGTCGCATTTTTATATTTCCTCATCGACTTGTCGAAACAGAATACTCTAAATATTTTTCATCTCACTGTGCAAAGTAATTACATAACAGACGTATGTTATATAAGAAAGATATGGTCAAAATTAATATTGAAACAATGCATGTTATTTATGTAATACGTTTCGCAATATTAATGTTCCAGTTGGTAACAAGAATGACTGCCCGTCACGGAAGGTGGTGGTCACGGAGGACGCCCAGAGATTTGCCAATCAAATGAACATACCATTATTCGAGACAAGCGCAAAAGAAAACATTAATGTCGAGGAAATGTTCCTTACTATTACGAAAATGGTAAGTTTTCTATAACTGTTATGTTATTGTAATGGGACCATTATAGTCTGCCAACATTTGCCAGCCAGATAATCAATCCTTTTCATGTAATGTACGCTTTTAACAGGTACTAAGATCTAAATTGGAAATGAAAGAAAGACAAAACGTCACAGCCAATGACACGGTCAATATAAAGAAGAATGTGAGAACCAAGAAGAATTGTTGTCAGTGACACCCGCCGTGGGCCCCGAGCCAGGGATGTCGCTTTCGCAATGCTCAAACATTGGGACACATGTTGCACAACCCTAGCAGGACACTACAGTACCTAGGCCATGTAAAGTTTACCAATGAAATGGATACTTCGTATTTCTCACTGTAAGGTATGAAACGAGACGTATGTATTTTGACACCAACAAATATAATAAGTGAAATATTGTTTGTAGTTTGTGAAATTATAGTGAATTTTGTTTACCCTGAGACATTGTACATGTGATCTCCTATTGAGTGATTGTCGTTGAGTGTTCTCACCATCCTCGCGCCGCTGGTGTGCTGATATACTGGTTAGTGGATGCTGCGGGATCTACACGTGGCACAATCGATGCCCCGCAGCGTGCCGGGTTGAACTATCTCATGTTACGAGCACGTGTGCATTATGGACTCCAAAAATTATAAATAGGTTTATTATGAATGCATAGTTAATGTGTATGAATGTATTCTCATTATCGAAATTTTTATGTGATGAAGTATTTGTGTATGATATGAGAAATGTTACATAGATATAAATGTATACCACTAATTTAAATTTATTTTATATTGTACTCGTATTAATTTTTACTATTTGCAGTATCCATTGTGCATGGGTTTTATTAATTTTGTCTGTTACATCACACTATAACAATCTTCAGCACAAAAATATTGTTACAACACAGCTTTCCATTGTAAATCAGTTAAATATTATGTTTAACGAGTTTAATAGCGTTGTCATAAACATATAGGTGTAGCTAGGCGATCTTTTAGAAAGCGGAACTAGGGTCCAGTGGGACAGACATCCTTCATCTGATGAACTCTTCGACAGATGAAAACTTTTAAACACATTGACAGAATAACTGTGGTCAGTGATGTTTAAAACAGATTTGTTGAATGGAATTTGTATTTCAATAACATACTTTTCAAATTTGGCTTCCAGTATTCTCCCCCCGTCTGTTAGCTGCACCCACGTACGCAATGTGGTCTTACAACACAAACTTTTTAACGCTTTTACTTTGAAATTGACATTTGTGTAATTTATAAAGTGAGATCATATTTATATTTTTTTAATAATTATTGGCAAAGTATACAATTATAGATAATAAAATGTGTATTTGTGTAACCAAAACTCCAAGATCGATATATTTAGACCCTTAAGGGAAATGTTAATAATGTTTATTAGCAATCCAGAGTTGTTCAATTTGCCTTGTTTTGCAAAATATTACAATTATATTAATGTTTTATATATTGTGTAAATGGATCAGAGACGCATGTTCTATTAAAATGAAACATACATTGATTGTTGGAAATACTTGTCACATTGTATTTACGCACATTGCACAGTGTGATGTTGCTTATGTTGATGTATGTACAAATTCTAGTAAACTCAGTACATAATAGTATCTACTTCAGTTATTACGTTTTTTGGTGAAAAAAAAAACTAATATCATTAACACAAAATAGCGAACATTCTAAATAATAATAGTATGATAGTCCATCACAAAACATTGTAAATATATAGTAATCAAATGGTATATTAGAAACATTTTAGATATATCTAGCGTGGGTATTTCTAACGTGAAACTTGACCAGAAACCAGTGGTATAATCAAAATTCTGTATATCATTCCAAATTTATGTAAAATATAGCTAGGCTGACTATTGCATCGCATTTTTCTAGTTTTTTTTTTTTGGCATGCAGTACTGCCATAGACTAGCAAAGTGAACTTTTTTTACATACACTAATATGTCAAAGAAATACAGGAAAATAAAATTAGTCATAATAACTTGTTTGCATAAAAAAAGAGACTGAACAGTTTTATATTTCAAGAAATCCCCGTCTCCTTTAGCTTGTGCTGAATACAATTTTGAGCGTTTTGGTGTGATTAATTTACAAACTATGGTCAGCCTAAATAGTACATAGCGTTCTGCCTTGTTTCTGTACTCATTTATTTTAAGAAATATTGTTCATACCGGCATTTTAAAAATGTAAATAGATTATATATTTTGCCCAAAACGTGTTTTATTTGTTATCTCTATGTATTATATGTTATTATTTACGTCATGTTAAGATTGATTATAGTTACTTTCACTTTACGAAAGTTGTTTTTTTTTAATGATATGTGAAAATGGAACATTTTAATTCCATTGGAATTCCAAAAAACATAATTATGTCTAATTAATGAGAACAGGTAGTATTATCATGTTTTATCATCCAAAGTGTCCTAGCTCTCTTTTTTATAGTTCTACTTTCATGGCAAGATCAGGGATTGATTGGGATATAGATATTAAGATTAAAAATAGGTGTTACTAATCTTAAAACGCTTTAGAAAACAAAATCGAAAAGTTATAGAATTTACAATAAACTAACAGCATACTACAAT
>DWQT01005316.1:0-10403 GCA_018244895.1 Myscelus amystis hages | reverse complement strand
CTGGGTGGGAATCGAACCCACGACCTCCGGTTTCACAGTCAGGGTCTCTAACCGCTCGACCACGAGGCCAGTGAAATGTTTTTTATTGGAACAAATCATTCAGCATATTGTACACGGCAGGAGATTAATGCCTTCCATACAGTACAATTGATCTCGCGCAGTCCACAATGAACGACAGCGAGGGTATTCCACGGTAACTCCAAAATATATTTTTGTCATCAATAGATTCAATTTATCCCCTGAACCTGTGTATATAAATGCGCCATTTATTATATGGAATATTCTGGAACAGAATTGAATATTCGAATAGTAATATTAAAAGCAATCCGAAATTCGCAGCGTCGTGATGCGTCGTCAGGAATACGCATTTATTAATTTGAACGCAAATAAATAACCAAATTGCTCGGAATATGATTACAGTAACAGACCAACCACCGGTATATCGAATGCTTTTATAATAAACACATAACAAATGCTCGGGCGTAACTACGTAATTTTCACATGAGCCTATGTATTTCTTTCCTCAGAATCAAAGAATTAAAGAAAGAAACTAAAAAAGTTTATTTCCCGGCACAACTTACAATGTGTAAGTCATACAAAATGAAAAAAGATAAAACACTTTCCTTCCGCCCTTATATGGTATACATGGGCATATTATACATAAATATGTATAAGACACAAAACACTTATCTTGGTAAAGTCTTAAGAGAACGATCATGTTTAGTAGCTCCGCCGAATTATTTGATCCAATAGACACTATGTCGATTTCAGGCAAGAAGATCAGAATTCAAGGCCCTAATTTATTAACGAAATTCAATAGCTTTCGAGTCATGAGCAAGAAAGCAAATCGAAAGTTATTAATCGCTGCATGCATAAAAAACAAAATATGCATCGTAACGAGAGTCCAGAAGATTTGTACGGATACTTTCAAACTCCATATTATTCTGCTTCTCTTTCGAAAACATATCCGATTTGACAATCCAATCGAATCCAAATTGAAATACGTGCCTCCAAACAGTCCTCACAGTAACCGTTCCGTCAACTTCAGCACCATTGATCATGTAACTGCAGAGAATCGCTTGCGAAGTAAGTTATCTCAAATTTTTCAAGATGAGCTCATTCAAATCGAATCAGAACTTTTAGTGATTTCATGAAAGTTTCCAATAATACGCTGTCTCTCACTATTGTTCTTTTGATTCGAGTGCTCGTCGCCTCTGAGCCGAGAGCTTGATTCAATTTCGGGCCAGCACTTCAGGCAAATTGTTTTACTGGATATGAAAACTTGTCTAAGTTTAAGAAAGACATTTCGTAAAAGATAGGATTTATTTTATTATATACTAAAAAGTGTCCGATTTAGTTATTTTCGCACAGTCATGACTGAACCATAATCAATGCTGCGAGCCTGAGGCCATCTTACAGCATACATTTAAGTTAGATTGTGTTAGTGGTGTTAACTTAATTTAAGAACATGATAAAAATATTGTAAAATAACAAAGGGAAAGAAGTAAAAAGACTTGAATTTAAAACAATCACTTAGTCTTGTAGAAGTAATACAGATACTCGTATAATCATGATTTTTTAAGGTAAAGCCTATCATATTCCCGCGCCGGGGCGGACTCCCACAAACATTTTTCATCCGCTGCAGGTTCCGATCGTTCCATCCGATTCCTTTCGTCCGAGTCATTCTTCTCGTCCCCTGTCGGCCCGCGGTCGCAGCCTCATCCTATATTTACAACTTGAAAAATCGTCCAACTCCAGATGTCCGGTTGAATCTAACTCAGGGAATTGAAGCGAAATCACACCTTTTTGTCTCGAGTCTCGTTACTTGAGTAGTTCTGACGAATATTTTACATGGCAACTTTCTTTTACCGTGTTTTAATATCATTTTGGGAAACATTAAAGGTAATAAACTTGTCAATAAATCTGTAACGTCGACCTCCCTTACACCCTGTGAAACGTCACAGATGATAGATCGACCCATGCATAATGATGACCGGATAGGGCGTCATTGGCATCAATTGTAATTAAATCACCATTTCATTAAATCTTTAATAAAGTGACTTGTAGATCCCGCCAGCGCTAAATTTCCATGGGAAGGGAGCGACTAAGGGCACTTAATTATATACATACATAGTTGTGAGGAATCTGAGCTACATCAGATTATAAGCTATCGCAGGCTGAGTTGGCTTCTTGCTCGCGAAGTCTTTATTAACAACGTTGTGGAAATCATTAGGATGTCTAAAAGGGTTGCGTACACTCAAGTTACCCGACGGCTTCATCTATCAATTAATTTGAGAACGTAACACGCAATCCCGTTCAACGCCCTAATCATTTCCGTTGAGTTGTACAAATATACTCACTGACATTAGGAGGATGCGGCTTCATTTATCGGCTACGACCATCCTTGGAATATTCGGATTGGGCTGGCAAGAAATGTTCGATATTTAAAATTTAAAACCGAATTGTGGCACAATATATCGACGGCCTGCACATTTCGCTTTAACACTAAACCTGCGATTAGTATTAAAATATAAATAGGTGGCATTTTTAATGAAATAATAAAACGCTTAGTTATCTTGTTATCATTCCGGTTGACAGCTCGTTTAATATTTTCAGTATATAATGCTTTTAATAATTGAACGTGGGTTTGTTATTTTCTCTTTATATGCACTTAAAAGTAGGTTATAAGTGTAAACAATTTATTATAGACTTTCCTTTAGCGTTGTGTTTTAGCTAGACTTTCATAATAAACTCCACATTTTGTCAGCAAATATTCTCCAAAGAATGTGTCCACCAAATAGGATGAGGTTGCCGACGCGACTGCTCTGCTCAGCACTACGCAATTACTATTCACAGTTAATCTGACGGGAATATTATTCGTCCTCGAGTGCAGTGGAGTGCAGCGGGATAGGGCTGTCAGAGATTTATATTTTATGAAATTTGCTTGCGCACGTTTAGATACGATTGCTAAAATTACGATTACGGCATTAATACTCTGGAACAATGCTTGTCAGCGCATGATTGTCGAGCCGTTTTAGATCTATTATTTTTGCTAAACCACTAAGTTCTTGTTTATTGTTGGTAAGTGACTTACCATGTGATAAATTTTGAAATAGTTTTTTTTAGTCATGATAACGAAATAATTCATGATAACAAAATAATCATGATACCATATTAGTTCTGAGATAATTATACAAAGGCCTGTTTATAGACCAGAGCAGAATTCATCTAAATACTAAGCAGTTTGATACTGCCTCTAAAGCAATATTAAATATTACATTTAATAAAAGATTTTAGCAAGATCTGAAAACTGCACGAAAATTAAGGTTGATTTACCATAGGTACTTATTTATCTTTAGCTAATACATCATAACAATATTCGTATTTGGGCAACTAATGCAATCGCTGGTGCTCTGGCAGCCCTGCGCGGCGACTACGTAACTCGACGTTAAGTAAACGCCGCGCCGGCACGCTTAGCCACTAATTGCAAGACAACATAACAGATGTAGCTGACGGAGGAAACAACCGAAATCGGGACCGAATTGTGGCTTCAATTTCCTTTTAGACGCGATGGCGCGAGCGCGCGGGGGAGTATATTACGCGACAAACTTTACGGATAGGATGTGGTCACCGACTCCGGCTGACTTTCAACATTCTTATATTTAAACGTTGTCATAAACTTCACCAGTTTACTTGCCACCTATGGTGTCTTTTCCGAATGAGCTCAAAACCATGCCTATCGATGCTGTCCGGTTGGATGGGAATAGTATCCGCAAGAAGCAGAACCTGAACGAGACACGCTAGAGATCAGACTCACGGCAACGTGACGCCTATGTCCTAATAGTGGTTATTATAGTATTTTTTGTTCGCGGGAGTATTCCGGCTGTGGATTAGATCTCACCATGTTCGGTGATTCCCTCCCGTCGACGTTAAATGAACTTGTGATATTTGGTAATAGATTTTCTTATGTATTTCATTTGAAGCGTAAATAAATGGAATTATATACGTGCGATGACTGCAACACCACAATCATTACATGAAAAAATTGAAAAACCGACACCACATACGACCGACGGCCCATTAGCTAGCCGGGCTAACTGAATACTTTCACTTTATGTAGATAATCATTTATATGAGCTCACGGTAACAGAGTCGGCCAGAAACACGCCTGATGGCCGCGATTAACAATAACGATTGGCACGATTAATCTTCCCCGGCATCCCCTTATTTCCTGGCAATTACTGTATGTGTATTACTCTACACGTAGACATGACATTTATTTTTTCCTATTCCCCGCCATTGTTCAAGGTGATCCGGAAACGATAGAAGATATAATAAATCTTTTCCGGGACGTCACAGGTAATTATGAGAATGATCTTAGATATACCTAATATGGAATTGATGAATCTGATGCTATTAACGTTGACTTTGGACCCAATGTAGTTTATGTAAATCAGGACTGGCGCGGGTTGGGAATGAGGTCGGGGTTGAGCGACGCCGGCCGCGGCCGGCTCTTGGCTGGGTCACCGTCGGTGGCAAACTTTAATGCACATTGAGCGTTCCGTCCCGCTTGTTGACTGAGTTAACAATCATTAAATTTCATCGTTGGCTTTAAAGCCGGTTTAAAATCATCCGACAAAGAGATTAGCGACTATATCGTATCTCCGCCAATCGGCCCTGTAACAGCTTGGAACAGTATGCTCTAGAGTCTAGACCATCGGAGGTTACGCAAAAGACCTGCTCCTAATATTGCTTCTAACATAAGGTTGATGACATGAGAGGGCGCGCTGCTACTGTTATTGCGCTAAGTACGCTCCGATGCCGGTATTATTACTTTAATAAGCCCTGTCCTCGCATCTAAATTGAATATAATTAACAGTTGCAGAGTAAGCAAGCGCAACTTTAGCCCGGGCTGCGCTAAATGCAGTGAACAAAGTACGTTCCAGAGAATTAGTTTTAAATTAGGATTCCTCCCAACAACCGGACAACGTAGAAGTTTGCTCCGAGGCTAATTTCCGAGATTACTTTCAACACTTGCTACACTCGCCCCAAATTTATAATCAGGCATCAGTCAAATAACCTTTTTGACGCCAAAACTTTAGTGATGTGATTGTTAAAAATTATTCTCATTGAGAAACTTCTCAAATAGGAATATTCAAAGCTCTATAATTTGGAAACAATACTACGAACTACGCGCTGACACTTCATTAATATTTTAAATATTGGCCTTTGGTCACAATTGCTTTAATAATTCGAATAATAGGCAATTTAATGTATTTTCACTATAAATTTGTACAGTTTTATAGTTTCATATCCCAAAATATATTTTTAATTAGATTATTTTGTTTCATCGATGAACATTGTGATCGTCAAAATTAACACATCAGTATTGAGGCAAATTATTTTTTGTCTTATTCCTTTTACAATAATTTACGTACCTATTTCTGAATGATCATACCGATATCCTATAACCGTTAAACATTGACATTTTTACAATAGACATAAAATATAAATGTACCTCTCAAACTTTCCTTCGGAGCGTTATCTAAGGGGAGAAGCATCGAAATATATTATGTTCCCAATAAAACCTCTCCGAGGCAACGACGTAAGACTATTTGGCGCACGGCTCATCCGAGCGTCACGCCGAACTTCCTCCGTCGCTGTATTACCATGGGAACGTTATACGCCGAGTTACCTTTTTATTATTATTCAATTACAATACAACAAAGAAACATTTGGACGCGTCTGTAATGACCGGGAGATTACTGACATCATACGTATTTGGGCTACCAATGGCAAATGTAATGTGTTTGTAGCCTTGTTCGCATAAAATTCATTCGGTTTTTTTTGTTAGTCATCCATTAAAGAAATACATAAAGTAAATTAACACATTCGTAAGGAGCTTCCACATTCTTGTTACATATCAACTACGATATATTCTCAAACCACATTGTCACATTTCTAGCCGTTCTACTCGGGCTCAATTTATCAAAGCTTCATCCGTATGACCCTTATCGGCGGATTAATACATTCTTAATCAAGGTAAAAGCTTACATGGTTTTGATTTATGACTGATTACTCCGGTTTATGCGGAAGGAAAACCAATATATGAAATATAGTTTTCCTCATACTGCAGGTAGTTGTAGAAAAACCTAATGCATGATGTAAAAATAGACTACCTCTCATTTATAGGCACATTAATGAGGCGATGTTCGCAACGACCGCAGCGGCCGCGCAACGAGCGCCCCGCGGAGCCCTTACGACACGTCACGTTCGCAGGCTTTCATTCGCGTACGATTCATCATAGCTTAACCCGATCACCCTTTTTCGACGGATTAGCATAGGGTACGTTTCGACATTAAACTTCAATTGTATTAAGGCACACGTAATATTCACTTCCTATAAACAAGGATTTGTAGCTTTGTTAAAAGTTCTTTGTTCGATAACCATTTGTTTAGTCTCATGGTCTAGTTTTTCAAAACATTACTACTAAGCCGGAGGTCGTGAGTTCAATTCCCATCAAATACAAACAAATAAGCTTATTGCATACATGTGTGTTCAATGTCTGATTGTAATAACAATATCTGTCTACGTAAGTATGTGTGAATATCAGATAGGTGACTGTGGAAATATCCCAGTTATTATAATTATAAAATCGCAATTTGTTAAACTTCGCCTACAGTGATCGCGGTTAAGCTTAAAGCAATCCTAATAGAAGATACATCACAGCAACAGATCTGTATCGAACATCTCAAATAAATCCAGCCCGACTCCTGCTTCCGCTAGCCGTCGGCGTCGGTTCGAATCCGAGCCCGGTTTCAATTGGAGCCAAAGTAAGCTCGTATTCGGGTTTCGTTTCGGATTTTCTTTGCATGTTTATACAGTAACGGATTTTATCGTTCCTTGTTCATATTAACAAAAGAAATAAATCGACTCATTGTGATTTCGTATGAACCTTGTACTTTACTCAATTTGTATAACAAGATAACCAAATATGCATAAACTTCCTAACGGATTGTATATAATGCTTCATCAGCTCGTACAATTAGATACTTCAATACTGCTACGTGATCTCTATTCGTTGCTATCAATATGTAATACAATGAAATAAAATTACGGATTGCGATGTTCTACCATTTTACGTGTCCTTTAAAACGGTTGTATTTCCAACTCCTCGCAGAAAGTGTTTAAAATAGCAAGTTTAAAGTTAAAGAAAGCGCTAGTATCAGTTCCTGCAATATTTTTCCCAGGATTTGTGCCGCCGACGATAAGTTTAAATCGTTTCTCCAACTTTCGAACTGAATAAGATGTTTGCGAAACATCGTCTTTATTCGAATGCAATTGGCAACGTATTGTAGAACGGGAAATTAGTTGCCGGCGTACTTACTGTCCGAAGCTATTCATGAGGAAACTATTAAGCTGTATTCTAAATTTTGTTGGTACGTAATAAAATTGTTAAATGTAGGGTAACGATAGAATTTGTGTAGGAATATTGATTTGTATGCAGGACAATTTTTATCAACAGCCTGTTAAGGTAAGTGCAATTTATTGGAGCACCACGCACACCTTCAATAAGATGTGAAGAGTTAACAAAAAACTATATAGCAATTTCTTAATGAACTCGATAAACATAATATTATAAAGATGAAGCAAAACTTCATGGACTAATTAGAAAATTACAATTGTTTGAAAGCATAACAGATCAAGTTTGTCTTAACAATTTCCATGGGGATTAATTGATTTAAATTCAATTTCGTATTATAATATCTTGCAGGCCTACAGATAATAGTAGTTCATAAATCAATTACGAGTTTGAGGACTATTAGTAACCAGACGAATTGAAGTTATTCTAATAGCCGTATATACAAAGGAGACGCGCTTTAACAGAGGTATGAACTCGAATGTACAAATCTAATAAGTGTTTGCATAAAAACTTGCGAGCTATCCCGGACTCAGAAATAAAACGTCGCCTCTTTCTATGGAACATCGACAACGAGCCTCAGCGGCTACACCGGCCTGATTAATTAACGATAGTTAATTTCAGTCGCGAAATACTTCAGTGAAAAGCTTGTTCGCAGAGTGTATAAGAGTACAGTAGGGCCGGGAGTGTAAGGTCACGAGTTTTAATTAAAGCAACTTCGTTACCGATAGTTTTATTTGAAATCGATCGCAGCTCCGCCGCTGAAGTTTTTAATGCAACTCCAAAGATTTCAGCAGCTGCTTGCCAGTTCGGAGTTTGCTAACGGTGCGTTTCATTATTTTTTATGAAAGGGTTTAATGAATCCATTGGTTGATTTGATTTCTATTGTACAAAATTGACGATTTTCAGAGACTTATGACCTCGGTATCGTTGCACGCAGAACGCGCGCAGTCGTTGATAATAATTACGATCGAGATGTAGCCAAGTCGAAAGACAAATAAATGATCCATTATGCTGAGTTACTACAGAATGATAAGGGACAATAACGAGGAAAAGGAACAGATGGGAAAGATAAAGTAATAAGTAATTTCAAATCACGAATTCCTTTTCATATCCAATTAATTATTATTTTCATATTTCTTGATATATCCTGTATATACATTCTTTCTCTAGTATCCGAGTGGCAAAGTTAAGGGCATTGCCTCGCCTGGAGTATAAATCTAGAGAACAAAAGCTTCACCACTCGAAATATATCATTTTAGAAGATAAAGCGGAAGTAGGAAGCGGCGAATAATGCTGATATAAGCCAAGCCACTACATCGAATCGAGTTTGCCTAATGCTGTCGACTGAGACCTCTAGCTAGGACACAATACAATATTATAACACTGTATCGTACATCACATACCAGTAAAGTATTTAATATAAATATACAAGAAAATGTTATGGATTTTTCATGAGGTACACATCTTATACATCCACCCAACGATCGTAATAGTTGTTAGCAAAAGCGAAAAATATTATAGTAAAACATTACTAAGAACACATCTATTAGTACATAAGAACAACGTAACAAAGAACTAAGATAAAAATATTGGCCGTACTTCCATTGGCTAAAACGCCACACTAAGTGACATATTGATGGACAACTGTAGGCTTAAACGAAGAAAAGATTGAACGTGAAAATAATAGCACTACAGAAGATATTACGAGTACATTAAAACAGAAACAAATTAGACATCATAAAATATTTCAATACACATAATTTTATAACTTCCAATTAAAGTGAAATCTTCATGTTGTGCATTCATGAAAAATCCGCAACTGAAATTGTAAAAGTGTATCTAACAGAAGTCACCCGCCGCACCTAACTTACGTCCAAATGAACCGACCGCTATTCATTCCTTTTTGATGTAATACTTAATCTGCTTAATAACTTAATTACTCACTACTTAATAACTAACAACTAAATTTACTACGGAATTGGTTAATATAAATATCTCATGTCACCTGTAACGTATTTAGCTCGATAAAATTTTTTCATCAAAATTATATTTGATACGATAACTTATTTAGTAATATAGCGATACTTCTAGTCGTTAATAAATCATTGTCTCGAAGCCTCTTCGAGCCTCCAGGCTAGGCCAGATGATGCGCAGTAGTGAATTTCAGTATTTTAAAATGGTACAGGAAATATTTTTAGTTAAACTTTTACCGATCGGAACGATAGTGGCCCGGTTCTAGGAGCACTCGGAGAGTTTGGAGATCAAATTAAACACTAAACCGTTGAATTTGCGTGAGCGACTGACAGAGAGTAGTGAACTTCCAGCAGTCAGCTAAACCCTGAAATAAGAGCTAATATTTACGAAGCTACTGAATCCTGATGTTCCTCGAAACCGTTACAAACCTAATGTTGGACTATTGATTTATGAAATTAATTAAAAGCAGCTTTTGAGTTTGGAAAGACAAACGTGGTCTGTTTCACTTTGGAACATTTCCAATAGTCTTGGAGATGGGCTGCTTGATAATTTACGAGGTTTGATTAAATTTCGCGCAATAAAGGCCAATACTAAGTTAGCAAGACAATATTAAACAAATCGTTAAAACTCGCGTAGACAATTGCAGACGCTATAAATTATAGATCAACTGATAATCTTCACAGATAATGTATCACTGATTCTGTAGAAGACTTGTTCGCTAACAGTTATCGTTGCCAAGACACAGTCAGTTTTTAAAGTCGGAAAGATCTTTTCCTTTGTTTATTTTTCAATTCTTTTCATCGAAGACAAAACATTTTATCCGTTATTATTGTGTTTATGTTAATAATAGTTACGAGAACAATACAATTGGCGCTTAATTTCTTTATAAATATTGAATTGGATATCGAAACAGAAATTGGCGATGTTACTAACTACACTCGCGTGCAAGTAAATCGACTCAAGCCTCAAGTGCGCATAAAAAGTGATATAACTAAAAAATTACTTA
>DWQT01005315.1:0-10403 GCA_018244895.1 Myscelus amystis hages | reverse complement strand
ATAAACTGCCTATTCAATGTAGTCTTTATTTAATTATTTTTATTTTGACAATGCTGCCAACACATAAATATTTGACAGAAATGTTTTCAAGCATGTACATTAAATACATTTAAAATAATAATAATAATAATAATAATAATAATAATAATACATTTCAAGGGTATACAGCTAATGGAGGAGTTAATAGAGTACTACGGTCTAGATGTGGTTCAAGCGTATATGGCGCATATACAGAATAATGCAGAGATAGCGGTTAGAGATATGTTGAAGGTAAGCATGTAACTAAAAATATATATAATATCACTTGCTATAACGGTCGACAGTGACCATTAACCATCAGGCGGTCCGTCTGTCTGTTTGCTGTACTCAATTATATATAAAAAAAATCATAACAGTAATTTAAAATTATTCAATTTACTTTGCATATATTAAATATTAAATAAAATATAAAATTCACGAATAATCTCCATTATATGTATATAAAAAAAATCATGGCAGTCATTTAAAACTATTCAATATAATTTTGTTAAGTAATTCACGAATAACTGATCCATAACAACACCAATTATAACAGTATATAGCTAATCACCTTGTAACAGAAATTGATGTAATTTTTTTCTCCCATTGTGACTGTACTGTACTGTGTGTGTGTGTGTGTGTGTGTGTGTGTGTTTCACGTGTTAAATGATTGCAGGAGATAGCGAAGAAGGCTATATCGGCCACCGGGTCGGCCGTGCTGGCGGCCACCGAGTATATGGACGACGGGACGCCCATAGCGCTCACGGTCAGCTTGGACGCGGCTGACGGCAGCGCCGTGTGCGACTTCACGTGAGTTACACTCACATAATCTCGAGTTACTGTAGTGGTTTTCTTTATAGCTGTCTCAATTTCATGTTCTGCTACTATCGTCTAACTTACCCGACGTTGAATAGGATTTTTTTTTCCTATAGCTGCCTCGATTTAACGTTCTGCTGTTAGTGTGTTTTAACCGAATATTAGTAATGCGTTTTTATTTCTCACATTCTTATTAATTATCGATGTCTGTATTATTATTTCATATTGTTCCCTATTGCATTTTGTTCTTTAAGTTGTTCCTTCTTACTCATTGTTCCTTTTCATACTGCATGTTGTCCCTTGTTACCCATTGTTCCTTATCAGACTGTATGTTGTCCCTTGTTATCCATTGTTCCTTGTCCTAATGCATGTTGGTCCGTGTTAACTATTGTTCCTTATCGCATGCTGTTACTTTAATCCCCGTTCTTCCTTACCACACCTTGCTCTTTAGTACATGTTTCCTTTAAATGTTATATACCAGGGGCACAGGCGTGGAGGTGTGGGGCAACTTGAACGCGCCCAGAGCCATCACGCTGTCTGCCCTCATCTACTGCCTGCGCTGCATGGTCGGCCACGATGTGCCACTGAATCAGGTAACGCTTCACACGTAGTCGAGGATGTCTCAAGACGTTATTGCTATTGTTAATGACTAGCCGACTGGGCAAACGTTTCATTATCATTACATAGCATAAAAAAACAAAGTCTCTTTTTCTTCCTGTCCCTATGTATGCGTAGATCTTTCAAACGACGCAACGGCTTTTGATGCGGTTTCTTAACATAAAAATACCCATTATATAGTAGAGAAATACTGTTATTTTTGAGATTTCTAATGCGAAGCCGCGGGCAAAAGCTGGTTGCCATATAAAACATGACCATAATGAATGATGTGGATCGTTCTGTGCTTAGGGCTGCCTGAAGCCGGTGCGCGTGGTGATCCCGCCGGGCTCGATCCTGCACCCGTCGGCGGCGGCGGCCGTGGTGGGCGGCAACGTGCTCACGTCGCAGCGGATCGTCGACGTCGTGTTCAAGGCTTTCCAGGTAACTTCCCGCAAAAAGTTGTGTCACTCGACCTGTGACGTCACTTACTATGATCGCGCTCACATATATTATGCTAGCTGACCCGGCAAACGTTGCTTTGCTATTATATATTAATTACAATTAATACGCCCGCAACCCCCTTTACAAGTGGAATTTTGTAAAATCCGTTCTTAGCTGACCTCTACTCGCCGAAAGGAATATTCCTAGCAAATTTCAAGTCTCTACGTGTTCCGGTTCCAGAGATGTCGTGATGAGTCAATATATCGCTGTAACTCGCCTATATTTAACAACAATAGTAAGTTCAATATGGGGAGGTAACTTACCGAGGGTTGGATAGATACACGACAACTGTTGCCATGGGCACGGAGGCATCTCCTCTACTTCTAGATCCACGTCTGAAATAATATATTTTTTATAGATATTTTTATTTTTTATTAGTGTTGGTAAAGAGATAATGTTTGAGTGCAAGTTAGTATGTAGATACTATGTTCGAAAATATTCATCCGAATTAAAACATTTTTCCATAGAATTCAGCGATATAGGATATATTTTAATTTTCAAAAACTATAGGCATCTCTATACTCAGTACAATTAGTGAAAAATGTATGATAAATGTATTAGTCAGTAATGTGTCTGTATATAATATGTACATTAATGTTAAAAACAGCAATGTATGCATTACTCACAATTATATCTGAATGGTAAACACCGGCAGGATTCAACGACTCTCTTCATGATCAGCTTCGTCATGCAGTCTTGGTATGACATCGCGGTAATTCCTCGGTCCTTGAAGTCAATTATTGTATTATTAGCTTGAGATCTTTGTGAAAAAATCTTAAAATTCAACGAAGAAATATCCTAGTTTCTAAAGAGATCTTAAGAATTACAAACAGAACACAAATTGACAACGTGTAATTGCAATCGACTGAACGGTATGGCAGCGAATAAAATAATGAAATATTATATTTATTTTTATACATAAGATTATACTTAAGTAGTTATTTACGACAGTCGATATTACAACTGAAGAATGATTCATTACGAATTTGTTCTCCAAAGATTTATAATACTGTACAAAAATAGCGCCATAAGCTTTTGAAGCGAATGAATAAACAAAATGATTCATCTGCGCCATACTCGTATCAGAACAATTTCGGTCGTCAAACAATGAAATCGAGGTTAAGGGAAATCTGGCGGTTCTGTCCCTTCGAGTTATTTTACTTTTTATGCATGAATTTCCACTAAAGGAATTTCTTGCTAAAAATTGGGAGAGGCTTTGTATTTCGCCGGTTTACCTACTTACGTCCTTACTGAAAGAAAACATATTTTTCTCTTCACCTTATTAGATTGTATTTATTTAAGTTGAAATTCCATCGTTTTTTCTGGATCTTTCGATACTTTTTAATAGGATTGGACATACCTATTGGGATTCACTGTATGAAAAGCATCATCATCAAAATAAATATAATTTATATCTAAACTCATTGTGTTAGCAATTCATAAAGATAATGATAATGTCTTCGAAATGTTACAGAGTAGAAATTTTTTATAATGAAACATAGCACAAATACATGAGTAAGTCAACAAATAAAACTTTGACTTGAACAACTGAACGAACGAGCCACTCAATATTAAATACACCGATAGTTTTCAATGCTTACATTTTTCAAGATACATTTCCGGTTTTTAACGGACAGTGCTTTGACTTCGTTCGACGACTCGATGGTCCACACCTCGATGGTGACGTCACTGTAGGTGGCCGGCGTTATCGCTATGGAGCTGTCGAGTAACGTCAGACGGTCATACTCGTCGAACACGTACAGCTGAAAGAACATATTTTATTATGTCATAACATGGTACAAACATGTTAGAAAACGTTATATGAATAAAAGTAATGAAATGAATAATCAATATAAATTATTAGAATTCTAAACGAGTTATTGAAAGAAAGAAAGAAGTAGTTTTTATTCTAATACCCGTAGTGCACCGTGCAGCGCAATTGAAATTGGTTTTCAAAGACATAAATTTATTTGCGCAACTATGGGTACATGAACGATATTACAGAATTATGAGTTCAATCCATATTTTGTTTTTTGCGGCGTACTGAGAAATAGACAAGTTACTTATTTATAATTTCGTAATTATTATGATAAAATTTACTTATATTTCACGAGTATACGCATTTAAAGTCAACATAAAACCGTTAGGTTAAAATTAGCATAATTTCGCTATTCCAAGAGAATAAATTTTATTTAGAATTCGTTGCAGAATAATTATAATCCCTTTTATCTTGTTTTAACTTCTCCAAGATTAAGCAAATTAGGAGTTTAATGTTACAAATTGATCCATAGGATCTTTTATGAGTAATTATGAAAATTAACAGGAGACAAAAATATAGGACAAAAATAGGAGACGAAAATATATTTTCCGGATGTAGCTAAACTTCGATTTATGACGTCATAATATAATAATATATTTTGTCCATCTTTTCTAGTTTATATAGGATAACTTTAATAGAGCTGAAAATATTTTAGTCAATTTTCAACTTTTAACGATTTTAATCCTCTTTTGGACACTGGTTGCCACTAAAGTGAAGCGGGACTTGGAAAGCAAATAATATCTTATATTATCACGCCAGGTCCCTAACGGGGTAGTCGGAAAGCACCGAGTGAGAAATATTATTACTGAGGTATATTATTATTATTATTATTAAAATATATTTAGTCACATTAAAAGATTTATTGTCTTCATCCCTAATTACTTAGCAATAATGGACAAAGCCACATTTTTTCTATACGGCTATAAATAAAGAAAAATTCTTTTAAAATTATTAGATAATCCACTGGGATGATTAAAATAATGAGGCTTATAAAACAAATGTTACCCTCGTTAATGCCCAACGAAGATGATTTAAAAATTATAATTTAATCCGAGTCTTACTAATGCGTAGCCCTCGCTGGTGTTTTCATTTCCGGGGTCTGTTCTGCTATTCACGGTTATATCCAACGCCTCCGTTATCTCTATGCCGGATACAAAATTGGTGCCGTTTCTAGCGTGACGTCTGAAAAGTAATTTATAATTACGCATGACTATATAAACTAGAGTTCGCCGGGTGGCCGAGGTTGACCATACAATTTAACTTTCAATTAACATTTAGCTCAATTCCTTTAATAACACGTTAATAGCTAGCAAATAAAAGAAAGACATATCTAATTAATTGTTTAACCTTTGCCTATTTATATACAAATAACTCTTTAGATATTAATATGTAAAATATAATATAATGATTCGGGGAAATAATGACTATATGAAATGTGTTAATTAAATTATTATCTACATAGCTTGACAAAATGTTGGAACTTTTTGAATGCAAACTGTGAGTAATTGAAATTCCCGTCAGATCTAGAACTTTTAGTTAGGATCTACTCGTAACTAATTCAAATTTCAACTGCTCCCCGTATTTTAAGCACTCACTAACTAACTAATGAATGAAAGTTTGTGTCTACTTCGATCGCGTTAGTTAAATTTAATTGTTTAACTAAAAGGGCTTAAAGTTCGCCTGATGTGACTCATTATGCATATACAACATATACAATATACTTCTATAGTTATTGGCTTTGTGTGCGTCTAAGTTTTATTTAGATCGGAATAAATCGGGAGAAAATGTCGACAAAAAAAGACTCCTAGTGTTATTTTCCAATAACAAAGTTGCCATGTTGCAGTATTTAATCCGATGATAAACAAACAGGTCAGTGTACGGTGAGATTCAAGATCAGCCCGCTGTCATCTGTTTGCAAAAGCATTAAATCAAATAATTAAAACTATTGTATCTGCGGTAATGCGTCAAAGCAGCTTACATTAATAAATTGCAAAGTTCTGTACGCGGGAAGTATGAACGCATTGTGATATTATTAATTGTTTCGTATCGTTTTAATCAACGTTAATGAATAAAAAAAGTGTAATAAAACTTGTACACTTTACAATAGGCTTCGTGGGTTGTTTTATTAATTTCGCTCCGCCATGCAGTGTCACATTTTCGCCTTGTCACTCTTAGTCACGGCGCAGGAAAGATATTGAGCCGATAAATCACCGGATATCCGATACGCCAACAGGGCGGCTTACGAACATCAAAGCTCTTATAATTTGACTGACATCTCTATTTTTTTTCTTGTTTAAAAATGGCTTTTAATACCCATGGACATCAGCAAAAACTGATGGACCAATGGCTTGAATTTCGGTCTCAGATACGTGTGTTTTATAAAATAAATATCACACGCTATAACTGCGAAGGAAGCATGACGTATATTATAAAATATATTGTAACGTTTCCTTAGGTGTGAAGTGCCGTTGATATTATTGATTTTCAATTCGTTTTGTAACCTATGCTTATATCATATATTCTTGTTTTACCTAACTTTACCTTCTGCTTTAACTCACAAAGTGACTCACAAAGTCTACCATTTTCAATTTGCTTTATAGCATACAAAGCAGCTTTTACATAAATATCCAGGTGTCTTTTAACACGACACCTCTTCTTTTTTCAATCCAATAAGGAACATGAATGCCGTTGTCCACTAACAAATTGTCCAGAACATTTCAACTACCTTCCTGATTACTTACTTGTAGTGACGTATATCGAACTGACAGCAATATCCGAGCAGCGTGAACACTTGTCTGAACATGTCAGCGCAGTCGTTCACCTTCGATCGCCACACGCACTGCTGTATCAAAACGTCGCATGGTTTTTTCAGCTGAAAAGAAAACACCATCAAAAGAGAACTTTAAGGGAACCTTACATAACATGTTTCGTTCTTATCATTTTCCAGTTATATAAATTATTCATATTATTGAATTTGTTTTTAAATCATTTTGGATCCTAGGCCAATGCACCCTTCGAATGTGTCAATTTAATTTCAAATATATCCTGCCAACCGTCAGTGCTAGCAATCATCAGCTGTCGTTTTAATTTCAAATCAGAACTGAACTGGCAGTGAGAATTCCATAGCTTCTATAAACAAGATTACTATTTAGTTCTAGAACTTTCTCCCCTTATTTACTTTTTATTCATTTATAATAATCCGATTTACTTTTACACCGCGCGATGATTGATTCGCGCTAGTCCATAGTCATAGGCAGTGATCGATTGGCGTTTCGCGGCCCCCAAAGAGGCTGCTTGGGATTTCCCGTTGCTTATAAATTTTGTTTTGTTCGTAGTAAATCTGTTTTGCATTTTAGATGGCAATACATTTATTGAGAGGTAGGTAACAAATATTCGGTTTTACGTTAATTTAGATGTTGAGTCTTCAAAACCGGCGTATACGTATGAAGATAGCGATGAATGTAGGGGAAACACGTCAGGTCTGTGAGGATGGAGATTTTTTTATAATATGGAAGTAGAATGCGACGAGCATGCAGTCCACCCGATGGTAAGTGTCTACTACCGCCTATCGACATTTGTAATCAACCCCAGATATGAATAGATTCCTATCTCAGGTCGAAGACAGATGCGTCTCTACCCCTGAGGACTGAGCTGGAATGCCTCGAAAAAGTATGTGTCCCTTACCACACCCTTCAAACCAGAACACAGAAGCGCTTAATACTGCTGTTATAAGGCAGAAATGGGTGTGGCAGTGGTGCCGCCGAAGTCTAACCACAGCGGGTTCTACCACCTTCATATTAATATGTTTGGCATTCGGTATTTCTTTCCTCTTAATCCTCAAAACTATGAAATTAAATACCCGAATTAATCGAACCTACGACTTCCAGTATCCGGGCTCTGTAACGACTGGACCAACAGGCGTCTCAATAGGGTAATAATAATCGGATTTTTTACGGCGACATGTCTCGCAAGCAGTCACGTTATTTTTACTTCAGGCTTCAGAGAACCGCTTCGCTACGACAAATGTGAGAATGAGACCAGATCAAGAGTACTATTATCTCTAATAGAGAAGCCTGCATCACTAATTTGCTTAAAGGAGAAGATTATCAGAACTTTGTCAAGATCTGAAATCCTTATTATCTGCTCATCTCTTAGAGTAAATACGGATGAATATAAAACTGAAAATAAATTTCCCCGTTGCGTCTAAATTCAACGTCTCGTCTTTCTATACATCCTACCTTTACCCTTCAAACTGTGAGAATGAGCAATTATGTCCTTTATCTACCTCAACCATCTCCAGTCATGAGACCCCTTCGAAGTTTGAAGTGTGACGCTAATGAAAGATGTTCATTTATCTTACTTCTAACAATTAAGTTGGCATAATTGTCTTTGTGTTGTTAATGGAACCAGCGAAATTATTTCCACTGAAACTCGAACACGTAATGTCTGAGACCTATTTATAACTTACTAGAAACAAGGGTTTCCAATTCCGTCATCACAACCACTTCACGCCTTCGCTATTTGTCAAAGACAAAGACAACACGTTAATTTTGTGCAAATATAGAAACATAGAAAGACTTTACGGTATATATACCCATATCTTGCCTTTCGCGTCCTACAAATTGTACACATAAAGATTAAAATTAACATTATCTATTAGTAAAGTAAAATTCGCTGCGCTGATATCCTAGTGATTTGCAATTTAATATCCAACACCGGTGGTCTGGGTGGAATTTCTGACGATACAAAATTCGCATGCTTTCTAACTTAAACATGAATATCACTCAGGATAAAAAAGTTGTTACTTTGATCAGCTGCTGACCAAAGAATATTTAAAAATAACTAACAATCATGAACACATGAAACTCAATACCGTATTCATATGCAATACCATTTCAGATTAATCAAGTCAGTCGTCTCAGCTGACAAAGCGCGTGCAAAGTTTGAGGTTAAGTGAAGGACGGTTTATATTGAAGTCGTCGCAAATTGGATAGCTGGAGGCGTTGTAAGTGTAACTTGGCCCCAATTTGCGGTTTAAATTCATTGTGCGTATTTCAATGAGATTTCGCCACAATCAAATTTTACGCGAATCTGTCAATGTGAATGATTAAAAAATACTTTACGTAACTTAACTGGCCTTATAGTAGCCAGAACCCCTTTCTGACCGGGTTTTTTACAAATAAGAATATAAGCATCCGGTGGTTTCACATATTATTTACACGTCATACCGTGTTTAGCGCTTGTAACGCCATATGTATTTTTTTTATTATAAAGTATTTTCCTATGAACATTCAATATTTCCCCCCAAAAAAATACTAGCCTATGTCACACTCCAAACAGTCAACTATCTATGTACCAAAAATGATATCAATCCATTGCACCATTTTGACGTGAAAGGATGACAAACAAACATGTAGCGTTTCGCTTTTATAATAATAGTATGGAGTATGGAAGCATGGATGTTTCGAAATTTGGCAATCAAATATCAATATCGTGGTAAATTGACAGCTAACAAACACACATAATTACATATATATCCACATAAAAGGTAATAATCATATATCCTTAAGGCAAAAGGGGTAATTTATTTAGAATAAAATTGTGGGCAAAACTTGGTTTAAATTTAAATCCCAGTATTTTAAGTTTGCAGGATTTTTATACAAGAACTTGACCCTTATTTTACACAGGAGTTTTTAGTGGGTAAAAATTGTTTACCAACTGCAAATTTATAGAAAAAACGTTCATCAAATATAAAAGTAATATTGCTTTTATGTACATATGTATATGTATGTATAAACGGATAATCCCTAAACATTTTATATGAAAGCTCCTCACGTACCTAGGATACTGAAAGCTTAAGAAAATATTCCTTCGAATCCTAAGCGGCGAATCGTGGGAAATCGTTTACTGAGAAACCTTTTTTATTTACACTAAGCTATTTTCTGCGCCTTGTCATTATTATAAGCGATTTTTTATATACCGCCATAAAAATATAATGTAAATTATATTTACTAATGTAATTGAAACTAAATTTGAGTTTTGTATCAGTCAAACGCTTCTAACATACGAGTAGAGTAGGCTGCAACCAACCTATCATTCCAATCAATCCTACATTTCAGTGTACTGGTCACTTAATTAGTACTGCTATATACCGTTAATTATCTGCAACCGAACGGCTAATCGTATGGCGACCACACGTGTAAATTTACTTTGAAATTTATAAACGCATCGAATGTAAAGTAAATCCCTCTACAATAACAACGTGAACAACCATAGCATTAAAAATGTTTTGTTCATGTAAATTTTAGTGAAATTGTTGTTTCAACCCCTTTGATTGGTTCCACTGGCGGACGCGGTTCACCGCTTATAGTCATACGGCTTCATTAGCCTCTGCGAATATTATGGCAAGTTGTAAATTTTGAAGATTTCCTAAAATTATTTTATTTGATGTATAAAATGCAAGTATTTTTTGAAATTAGACATGCGTGCTAGGATTCGAACCCATACCCAGTACAGAGTGACAGTTTGTTATCGAAATTTTTCAGAGCAGAGGCTAAAAATTTTTTGTACTTACTAGAGTTAGCACGCCTCATCGCCGTGCCACGCCACCAACACAATAGCCACATTCCGCCGACCCAGCACTTCACTGGAA
>DWQT01005314.1:0-10404 GCA_018244895.1 Myscelus amystis hages | reverse complement strand
ACGAAAATGCTGGCATTTGTATATTTAATGTAGGTCTATTTTTTTAAAGGGAATACTTAAAATAGAACATTAAAATGACTGAATGATTAATAATTTACGAACTGACTCATCTCCATATACCTTCTGGTTATGGGTATTTCCGCAAAACTCAGCCTCGTAATGTCAGCACCACTTGAAGTATACCTACTGGCCACTTACTGAAGACGTATATGATACAACATATGAAAATTTTTACCGGAAAAAAGAAAAATTTCCTCATGTTTATCGAATATTTGAAATTCGAAAGTGACGAGTAGAATGTTGCCAGTATCAAACACTAGTACAATCTTCATGGCAAAATAGCTCTTATCGATTTCAAATAAAAAGAGTTCTTTATAGATTAAAAACGCCATAAATTTCTTTTGAAATACATTCATTTCAAACAACGTTTTGAATAATAGGCGAAACAATTGAGCACCGACGTTAAGAAACATCGTTATGACTATTCAAATTGTTTCGAGTCTGCTTCTTACAATCATGGAACTTAACGGTTATAATGACTTTTGAATGTAATTAGACGGCATTTGTTTTACTGCAGACGAGTAAAATTGTTTATAATTTATTTTAAATACCTACCTATTTTTATGTCAATTTCATTTCGTTTATACAATGAGCATTACTATAGATGGCGGTACGAGCGCAATTAAGGTAGGACGCGTGACAGAATGAATTCTTTTACGTGAGGAAAACCGAATTTAACAGCTAGTAAGTGTTATTTTATCCACTGCAACTTGAACGGTGTATCTATTCGCTGGCGATAGAACAAGAGATCGTTACAGCGATCGTAAGTCTAGTCGCTTAATGTATCTTGTTTTCGTTTGTTAATTAAACTCCAGCTAATGATAGTGCAGACATGGCTGGTGTAATCAAGATCTCTTTAATGGTCAGCTTGTTTGCTGTCGAATTGTTTCTCAGCGACTTTTTACGCTCATTGGAATAACTTCCAATACGGTGGTGGTTTTGGTGAGCTAATGCGTAACGGTGATAAATGGATGTAACGATGGTTCGGTTAAGTGTTCTCATGTAATTCGAAATAATTTGGGTTCAATGAACTCTGTGGGACTTGACAGATTGTTTTTCGACACTCGCCTTATTTCTTCACTGGTTGTACTGAGCTGGTTCTAATCGAATTGTTGGCGGATGAGAATAGTAACAATTTTACATTAACAATTATTTTAGATTTTATACGATTCAGATAAAGTTCCTTGATTTTTGTATTTATCAACACTTTTTTTCATGTTATTTAATATTAATGAATTGTGCTATTCGGATTTCTTAAAAAGCTTGTATTTGTTTAGTTTAGTTTGTTTAGTTTAGTTTATGTTTTGATGTTTATTCATTCTAAAACATGCCTTTCGCATACATTTCCAAGTATAAATAGTATATAGCAATGTATTACAATATACAAAAATTTTAAGAATTTGCGTAAACATCCGTCACTTAATGATATAGTGTTACCATAATGTGACGTTTTAAATCCTGTTTTTAAGCTTTTTTAAGGTTTGTTTTTATGTAAATTTGTATTTCGTCTGCAACCTCTTGGATTTTTTATTATTTTGAGCTCTTTATTTACGAGTCCGTTTGTCATTTTGCCCGCGACCTTGTGATGGCTTGGAATTTTTTAATATCCGCATCCTATTGTGATAATATAGAATAAAGAATAGAATTAAAAAAGAATTCAATTCGATTAAAAATTATAAATGACGCATTTTGGTTTATAAAACAGGTAATGATGAATATTGAGGACGATTTTTATCACCTATATACAAATTTGTATTTAGGTAAGTACTAATAGGGTTTTACTAAATTCTAGTAAATAGACAATAATAGAAACCTCGAGTTCAAGTATCAAGAAAATAGATAGCTTGTTGTTTTAATTTGGAATACACATAACAATAATGAATAAGTACCTTCTAGGCAAGCCTACTGATACTGAACCTCACTTACCATCAGGTCGGTTAGCAGTCACAAACACGCTGTTTATTCATTGAAAAAAAAATCACAATAGCGGTGTCAAGGGACGAACGAAGTTCCTTTCGATTAATTAGTGAAGGAATTGTAATAACATTTTATTTCTTTTAATTGGCAACACTAGTGTGTCGGACAATTTCCCTCTTAATTTCTGTCTGAATATTTTCCGTTTAGCCTCCTACGCAACGCGCGATAAGGAACTTCGTTCCAATAATTGTACGTTCAATGCTATGAAATTCAAAAGGCAGTTATTCTATTAATTAAGCAGACATTTGTGTTATTGGTGTGTATAGATTGCGACTTACGAGAACGATAGGAATTTGTATCAGGATTGCATTGTTTGGTGATTGTGGCCGTAATCGCTGACATCGTTAGTTTATGATTAGTAAACACGTCCTCATTACACGCCTCCGGTAATTAATAATACTTATCGGCTAAACCGGTTTAGTGCGCGCCGGGAATTGTATTACACTGTATAGGGGATATTAGATACATGATAATAATAGCGTTAAAATGACAAGCCGGTGGTCAGAAATTCAGTGTTTCAGTCAGGGGGTCTAAGTTCATAATCTGGCGTGCACGTCTGATTTGTTACATGCGTACTATAACTTAATATTTATATAGAACTACCCAAGGAACTTATTACACTGACTATTTTACACATTATGTTATGATTGCTATTATTTATACTTTATGATAAATCTTGTGTTAATTGATGTAAATGGTTTATGGTAATCGTTCTAATTAACAATAAATAAATAAATAAGGAAGGTAAAAACATCACAGCTTACGTGAAGAAACCTGCACTCCTTGGAGTCTGTTATAAAATATTTCTGAGTTGTTTGTTTACGTTATGAAACGCACGCAACTTTGTAAATGTGCATGCCGGGATTTCAACCAGGACGGGGTGAAACACTAAAATTTCAATCGCTAATACTGCTGCAGCTATGAAGAAATTGTATTAAATTGATTTAAAATTTTATAAACTGCGGTGTTATTTACAATTCCATCTTACATAAGAGTTAGTGATATAAAATATGTTATATGGTAATTAGTTGATGTTCGACAGTCAATGATCGCACAGTATGCGTGCGGAATGCCGGGACATCAAACCCGTGGCATATTTGCGTCCCCCTTTCACCTGCCGCCACCGAGCCATGGATCCGATCCATGCTTATTATCTTGTCACGCGTCGATGCAGTTACACATGAAGATGTGACATGATTGGAACTTGTGTTACAAATGAATATCATTCGTAGTACTCATAGGTTGTCTGTATCATGGCAAATATAAGAAAGTTTGTTATAAATCGGTGCTTTGTACTTATTTATATATATTAAAAAAAAATTAAGTTTGTGTTTTGCGCTTATGTGTCCTACTCAAAATTTAAGATATTCTTTGCACTGTCTTCGTAAATATAAAAATAACTTTCTCTTAAATAGTTTTCGGAAATAACTGCAAATCGAAAGGTATGCGACACTTGTACCGGATATCTTGGTGCTGCAGCAGACGTCGGCGAAGTTTGAATGGGTCCGACCCACGTGTCAACTGCGTGATCACGCCAATAAACGAACGATATCGCCGGCGACAATACAACTTTACAAAAATCAATCTTATCACAACGTAATAGGAAAAATACAGCTGCAAAAAACCTTTGCAATGTTTAAAATTATATTTATTGAAAACACAATCTTATTGTGTTGTGTTAAGGATTATCTAACTGCAAATAAAATTGGAAAAAAAAACGCTTCCTTCCCTACTCACAGTTTCTATAAGTGGTCAGTCGATATCGTTTTATCGCATGAAAAATCATTACGGACATAAATTCGGAATGAATATGACTAGCTTATCGGAATAATCATACATACTTTGTTTTCTGAAATGCCTATTTTAATAAGTAACAATGTATACGCAAAATGCCATTATATTCTTTATGACTTTAAAGACTCGCCCAAAATTACAGCCCTGTTCCTTTTAATCTGCTTAATTAAAACGTTATAACATTTAAGAGGGAACTTTAAACCCACATGTGATATTGTATCTACATTAACTCTATAATATCGTGTTGGAATCAAACACATCAAACAACATTGAAATATATCTCTCTACATTTCCAACTTCTGTTAGCTATTGTTGTGTTTATGTATTGTACCTACACACAAAACTTATTATTGAGTTATCATTTGAAATTGAAATCACGTAAGCGATTTGTTGAGCTATAATTGTAACAATTTAAGTTAGCAACATAACACACAATAGATAGAACCAGTTATACGAACTAAAACGCTGCTTACTCATGCACAATCAATAGTAAATTTGCGAATATCATGACAGCAGACCCTTCAGCGAACTTTGGAGAACTTAGCAACCTCTCGGATATATCGGGAATATAAATATCCCTTACCGCCCCTAGCCCTTTCTCAGCCACTTAAGACATCCGCCTTGGACCCTTATGTCCTGTTACCTTGTATTGGGAAGGAAACATCTATTTTGAGTTACAATTCTCATCCCCATGAGAACGCACGCAGTTTCGAAGTTTAGACTCATCAAACTCTTTAAAGGAAGGGCTGAGTTTAAACGTGCCTTTATTGTAAATATTTTATAAGACGAGACAGCATTACTCAAAATGGTTTTGAGCTTTTATCTGTTTTATAGAAAGCTCATTTTATTTACTTAACGGAAAAGGTAATGGATTAATCAATTACTATCATTATTTCAACACACAGAAATCCACCGCTGGCAATAATCATCTCTGGAGTTCGCCGTAACACACGTTCCCCGCTGCACTGAAATATAATATACATAGATATAAAATATTACAACCGAGGGCTATTTATAGCTGAGTAGGTACATATCATTAATATCACCAGCTTCAACATAGGGCCTATAAATCTGTTTCGACATAATCTCGTACCGGCAATCTTTGCTTGCTTTATTTTACTTATTATGAAGCTATATCCGATGTTAGTTATACAAAATTACTCCCCAGACCTTAAATCGCTGACAAATTATTTCATCCAATTAAATGCCATCGTCTTAGTGATGGACGAAAATTTTGGCCGCTTTTTATAAGAATATAATTTTTGTTATTCCTTTGCAAAGGTCCGAGAGACGTTGAAATATCGGTATTTTTTATTTGTGTATATATCATGCATTCATTGTGTATATTACTTTATTATGTCAATAGTTACAGCAAGCTGCAACGGGCCTGGAACAATATTTCTTCAAACTGTGTTCCCCGCTCATTCTGCGAGCAATATAAAAAGTGCTACTTTGTAGGTACAGCTACAGTCTGCAGGGGAAGAAATTACAGTGTAATACTTACCTCGGCCCTCGTCTTGCGTCACTGCAAATTGTAGTGATGGATATTAATTCTTATGTTCTTTTATCCTTACCGTTCGTGTCCAGACAAGCGTTTAATCCAATGAGAATCAAACTTGAAGCGCACGCTCGTATTTATTGTGACTTTGAATGTACAGGAGTTGTATGCTGATAAATATTTATGGTATCACATAGCTAGAGACTTATTGAAAAAGTTTTTTATAAAAGAAAAGTTCGGAGCAAACTGTAGATGTAGATACTCATGATTTATTAAATCGCAATCACCTAAAACTTACGATATTTCTGAATAAAAATTACCAGTGACAAATTAAATTACCGATGTCAAATTATTGAATATTTATGAACTACATTAAGCCCATATAAACATTTGTCATATTATGTTTCCCGAATGTTTAAAGAAAATTCAGTATGGACACGTAATAGTACGTAGGTAGTATATATTAATTACTTTTTCATAATAAGAGGTTGTAAAAATCAATAAAAGACAACAATGTTACGTTACAATCAACCATCCCTTTTATTGTAGATAAAATCAATGCCTTCAAAATCTAATGTGGAAGTATTTTAACGATAGAAATGATTTTCGGAAACCACCTTCTTTCCTCCTTAACGAATCTCGCAATCATACCAAAACACTAAGTACGGACAGTGTGCAAGTTTTTCTTTTCCTGTAGCAGAGTTATAACTTGAGGACGGGACACGTTCGCTCGGGTGTGAAATTAGCGTCAAACTCGCGCGACCGGCATTGTACCGACATGCCTATATATACCTACATACATACCAATGTATTGTATATAACATGTAAGCGTGTTTCATTTATTGATATTAATAAACACCACGTGTTTGGGTCCAATGACGTTTGTCTCACGTTTTTAAATATACACATATTTTGTGTATTTAAACTAAAATACGAATACACAATCAGGGTCATATGCTTACAATTTTCAATAGATTTCTATGCTCATCAACAATTTTATACAAAAAATACTCCTGCACATTAACATAGTTGTTTCCGGAGGGAATGAACCCGAAACCACCCGCTTTACAACAGTCAGGGCCACTAACCATTGGACCATTGGGCCAGTCGTATTTCATTATTTATTTATCACCTCCTTATCAAGGATCTATCAATCTTGCAGAGCGCCGCCTCATCAGCCGCGTTACGCAGCCAGTTTGTTCACAATGAAGTTTAATTCCGAACACAAAGGCAGCCCGCGGCATCCGTCGAAGGCTGACTGATCGAACCGTCCCTCGGGCGTGACGAGATTTTCCTCAAAATCTACAAAAAAACTGCTACGTAATTGAATATTTTCCCAGATAACTGAAATGACATTACTATCGTAATCCCTATAATACACTTATACGTTTAATGATGATTTTTAATTCAAATAATGCAATTAAAAACATTTCAATGAACACCGGTAACATTAATTTATTAGCGATTCTTGGTTGCTTGGTTCATTTTATAATCAACCATATTAGCAATTTGTGGAATGGGATGAATTAATGATAATTACGTTTAATAATAGCGCATTGTTAAGCGAGCATTATGCGAGTGTAGAACAGCATAATTGGCATTTAATTTTCCAGATTCAATAGGTAGATATAGATACAATTTCATCCTCACAGTTTCATCCTATAAAGTACTTTAATAGTTTTCGAAGTAGCATGTAATATCTTATCACAATTACGAGTAGGTTCCGTAACAAGTTAAACCTCCGGCCGGACAATAGGGCGCACATTTGCCCACGCTCTCACCGGAACTCCTGTTTACTCAGTACAACTCATTTGCTAAGTTAGAGGATCCGTTCAAACCCTCTGTCTCATTTGGATAATGCTGGGCAAATACGTAAAATCCGGCAGGTCTCCCTCTCAGCGGCGCGGCTAAATATTTAATGTCGCCCAGCTATGAGGTCATTTTTGCATAGGACTGAATATTTTAACATCATATTCGATATGTCTGTCATGAAATGTTGAAGAGCATCATAATTTATAATCAGTATGTTGTATGCATAAAATGTTGACATCATTAAATAAATGTATTATTGCAATGAAATATATGCTATATCAATATATTATATCAAATATTATCAATCAGTTATGTTTTTAAGAGTGAATATTTTGTTGCTAACTGCTATCAGATATGATTCCAGTTTTTAAAAAGTGATCCTGACCCGCGTGGCAAATGTAGCGTTTTGCCTCTTCTCATTATGACATGTACATGTATTTAATTGCAACTAGTACACATGCAATCTAGATAATACGCTATTACCATACATTTATCTGAAACACTCCACAGTCTGGGTACAACGCGGGTCGCGCGGCGCCGTCATTCGCGTCCGCGACAATAAAATTTCACGCGACATAAAGCAAAAACACACCCCAACGCATTACCACTGTTATACCTAGCGGCCACACTAGCAAGACCCTTCCACAATCTTACAATCGACCCGCCATCCTCCATTTCTCGCAACTAGAAACAGTGCCAAGTATCAAGCTAACTGGCGAATAAAACACATTTTGTTATGTTAGAACGGATATCGGGAAACTTTGCTCGGATGTTGAGATAACAACTAAAACTAGAACTATCACAACTGCCGTTTTAGGTTTGATGTTCATACATGTAACTTGAGTAGCCCTTGTTAACGATCCGCTACGTAAGAACGAGCATCTTAACTATATTGCGTCGCGCCTATCTTGTTTGAGTTAATGTGTACAAATGAGAACCCATTAATATGTATCTATAATCAAATAAAATGCTGTAGCCGTAGCTATAAGATAAAAATGTCCGTCCTAGTATTTAACTTAATTTAGCTTAGAAAGTTCTCATGTAAATGAATTGTTGTAATAATTTGAATTGAGAATAAATTTCTTAAACCTTAAGTAAAATGTAGTTAATGAAGTAAAACCACAGGATACAAGTACTGTAGAGGACTTTACATATTCGACATTAACGTCAGGTTCCTACATAGGTACACATATTATGAGAATTAAAATTATGTAACAAATTAGTGAAATACATAAAAAGCACAAAAGCATTAGCGATTGTAATTTTATCTAGACATTAATTTGGGGAGATAGAAGTAGATTCAAACTTTGTTTATCGTTATTAGCTAGTTAGATGATATCGGAAACAATTCGAGGTGCGTTGTATTACGAGAGGCGAATATATTTTAATAAGACAGAACTCTAATAAAAAAAGCTTCGTTAATCAATATATAAAAGCTCTCCAACATCAATATTTGACTGATACAACTCGTCTTATTACGGCTAACGAGGGCAAACATTAAAATGCTACAGGATGAAGATTTTATATTAACACCACAGGAGGGTGGCGATTAAGAGAAGAAAAATAATAATAATATTCAATCGACATCGACAAATCTCTATGACTGACACAAGAAACGCAAAAAAACAGCTGATTGTGTTCCCATCCCTAGTTAAGCAGTGAAAAACGAATTGGGTTTATCTGTTACTAGCTTCTGCTCGCGGCTTCGCGTGCGTTTAATTCGGAGTAAAACAATTCCCCTTTCTCTATACCGTGAAAAATTCCTGCTATCTTTGGAATATCTAAATTCATCTATTACATGTTTTATTAATGACATTAAGAAATTCTCTCGCGGACAAAAGCTAGTATTAAATATAGCCTCTGTTCATCGGGGTTAATGTAAGATTCTAATGGAAAAAGAATTTTCGAAATCGGTCCAGTAGTATCGGAGCCTATCAATACAAACAAACTAACAAATCTTTCCTCTTTATAATGTTAGTATAGATTTGGAATATTGATCGTGCTAACAATGATCTTCTGTAAAGTTAAGATACACCGGACATGTTCGACATTGGTCCTGTTAATGGCAAATTTCACAAGCGATTCCGTAGTTAGAATCGTCACTGGATTGTTTGGTCTCAATCCTGTATGTCTGCCCATAGCTCTAGTACAGTGTAATGAATATTCTGCCTCGTGCAGTTTTAGAAGAATTCCATTTCCAGCAGTGAAAAGAAGAAGCCCTATTAATATATACAAATATTATCGCTTACCGATTATATCGTCGCGATGAGACACGCCATTAACCCGCCCAACCTTAGCGCACCCCGCATTAATATTTTATATCGTTTTTATTACCTGATGTATTTTTCAAAGCTCTGGCATGTTTTTCAAATGGCATATAAATATTCTCTATGCCGTACTTCACATCTGTGGATTTTATTTTCTACGAAACGTATAATACGTAAAACTAAAACTAAATTCATATGTAATTGATGTAAATTGTAATGAAGCTGGTACTGGTAGGTATGAGATAAATCCTAAAGCCTAATTTACTGCGTTCAGTACAAAATGAACTTCCCCAGTTAGGAAACAGACGTGTGAGGCGAGGTGCATTCTCACGGTGATTGGCTTACATAATTAGAACAGAGTGCAGCCTACGCTACGATGTACAAGTTGTATGCAGTTACATTGTTAAGCAGTACTGCTGTATTAACGGACGAAATGACGAGTAGGAATTTGTATTTGCATTTAAGTATTTACACATTAAAATTACAATAAAGAAATTTAAAGTGTAGTGGTGTTTTCTAAGTATCTCTAAATGACATTTTACAATAAAATTAAATATAAAATCTATTATATAACGATGTCAAATTTCTTCACGATTTCATTCTTTAACTACATTTGTGTTGTCAGGAAGAAATTTCTTTTAACTGATAAAGATGCCTATTGTCTTATTTACTGTGTCTGTGTTTTTTATTACACTGACTTATGCGGTATTAACAATAAACATTTATACAACAATAATAACATTATACCAGCAAGGTGGAGTGACCACAGCCTCCAAAGAATGAATAGCAGTATCCTCGAATACGTTGAATACGATTTCTATATAACAATTAAAAATCAAATATATAAGAAATAGAAAATAAAAGGTGTTAATATGAACCATCATCTATATCTATAATCTATACTATCTATATCTATAATCATCCTGACTGTGAAACCGGAGGTCGTGGGTTCGATTCCCACCCAGGACAAACATTTGTGTGATGAGCACATTTGTT
>DWQT01005313.1:0-10404 GCA_018244895.1 Myscelus amystis hages | reverse complement strand
GATATCTCTGGAATCAGAAGACCTAGAGACTTGAAAATTTGTAGGAATATTCCTTTCGCCGAGTAGAGGTTAGCTAAGAAAGAATTTTATGAAATTCCACCCGTAAGGGAGGGTGCAGAGGTGTTAATTATAATTTATATAGCAAAGCAACGTTCGCCGGGTCAGCTAGTTATTAATATAGATAACATGTTGTTGGTGGCAGGTCACCCAAAGGGCGCAGGGGTCAACGTACAAGAATAAATCAATGATGAACCGCGGTCAGTCATTGTGTTCTGTCGTTAGCGATTGTCGGTAATTTAACAGTTAGGGACCAGAGATGGTCCACACAAGGCGATGTTTGAAACAATCTTTGGTAAACAACTGTTCTTATTTATATACTAGCAATGCCCGCAGCTTCATCCGCGTTTGATTTTAACAAAGAAGTTATTTAAAAATAACAGCAGCCTAATTTACTCCTTGTTACATCAGCTATCTGCCAGTGAAAGTCCCGTCGAAATCGGTCCAGCCGTTCCATAGTTTAGCCGGAACAAACAGACAGACAAACACAAATTGTAAAAAACTTTATTTTGGTATATGTACCGTGTTTAATACATACATATGCATGTACTAAAAAGTGGTTATTTTAATATCACAAACTGACACTCCAATTTTATTTCTATAAATTATGTCAGAGAATTAAATATAGTAACTTTTATAACATAATGCCTATAAAACCATCACGAGTTCAAAACATCACAGCCTTCGAAGAATCACAAAGTGTAAAAAATGCATTTGCATTCCAGTAAAACTTCGACGGGATATTGGAAACAAAAGAACATGGAAGCCAAAATTCAAAGACAAGCAACCCTCGAGGAATAAATTTAAATTAAAAAAATAGTTTCATTTTTTCGTAAATTTTGTTATGAACTGAATATTAAGGGATGTGTGTTATGCAGTTCTTTACTAAATACGTGGAAACTAGGTATCTAGGTAGAGTAACATTTAGTGATAATTTGTATTTTGACAGTTGATTCGCAATGATTGTTGCAATTGTAAGTAGCGATAGGTTAATGGTATGATTTTTGGTTTCCCTTTTCGAGATATTGAGTTCAATTCTCAGCACGCACCTTCAAGTTTGCTAACACGCCTTTTTCGTATTAAGAATTTAATATCATGCGTTACAACGGCGAAGGAAAACATTGGGATTAAACCTACACGTCTTAGAGTTCCGCATAATATTGTTCTATCTGCATCTGAGAAATCGTACTTGTGTAGTGTGGTAGAGTCGTTAAACTTCCGTATTACGAGAGGAGACCCTTGTCCATCATTTAAAAAGGGTTAAAAACAACCGTTTTGCATAAATTAATACTTTATTTTAAGATAAAATTGATATTTATTTCATTGACACTCAATTGGTATAAAAATAGAGCTGTTAATGTACGTAAGATGGTCGATGTAGAGTTCTTTATTTAGTATTGCCTCTGTGTTCTTTATCTGCGAAAGGAAACCTGTCCTTTGATGCAGGAGGCCGTAAAAAACCTTTATGAATGTTTTATTGTAGCCTTTTGCATACCTACAGGGCCGTTTCGATTTTTAGAAACTCTGAAAACCGGTGTTATTACTTTTGCTGCGCTGTTTTAAAGTGTCGAATAAATTGCCAGTATTATTGTGTGACATAATTGTTTTTGCAATATGTGACATAACATTGCATTGCCAATGGTCATTGAACATTTTGTTGTTATGTAATTTTAAAGACAGTTATTATTTGGTGTTTCCAATAATTTATGACCGCTGTAGCAAACGATATTACACTTTTAGTAATTGTTTCGGCAACGTATTGAGCAGAGTTTCTGAGTAAATTAAAAAATGGAACAGAATGAATTGAAATATTAACTTATTGTAACACAGTATACTGTGACAATTATAGTGCAATATACACAGTATGTTATGTGGAACGGACCTTGCACATACTGTTTATATTTTTATGCACTATAGACGCTAACCATTACTGGTGCTAAAATTATTTTTGTGTATATGTAAAGTTTATTTTATCTATGAAATCACCTAATGTGGATCTAGAAACTAGCTGAAAGAGAGCAACACAAGCTGTGCCCAGAAAGATCCAGAGCAACCCACGTTACCAAGCGCAGAAGTAAAGAACAGTTTAGAATTCACACACATATATTTACTATAATAATTATAACATTTGACAGACACATAGCCATCTCATTCGCACCTACCCGGTATCATAGTAACTTGACAACAGAATCACATATATAGATATAAGTTCATTGTCCTGTTCCTTTGGTCTAGAGGTTATTGACTCTATTATGGACTCTCTTGTCACCCAGGATAAACATTAGTACAGTGACATGATCTATGTATGTATCTGTATCTATGTTAATTAAATGAAAGTTACGTGTACTCTATGTTTTCAGCTGTGTAGTTACCCTAGTCCAGAGTCTAGCAAATTTTGGGATGAAAATAAAACATAAAATCATTCAAAGTAGTTACTTTATATTCGCAATAATGACTGTAATAAATTTATTGCCACGTTTCAAACGAATTGGGTATAATTTCCACTTATCTTTTCGTATTTCTAAATTTACCCACTTATCTTTAAACGTACCCATATTTGTGCAATTTTGTCTGTCTTTATTTCTTCATATTATCGTATCTATAAGTTATGAATCCAATAACATAACATTGATATAACAAAAATATAGCATTAATCTTTACATCGTATAAAACAAAGTCGCTTTCTCTTCCTGTCCCTATGTATGCGTAGATCTTTAAAACTACGCATCGGATTTTGATGCGGTTTTTTTTAGTAGATGGAGTGATTCAGGGCGAAGGTTTCTATGTATAATAACACACATAACATAACAACCGCCATGAAATATAGTAATATAGTAATGATTTAAAGCGCGCGAAGCCGCGGGCAAAAACTAGAGAATTATAAAAGAATAATTGTGGAAAAATGTTGCGGACACCTGCGTCGATCCCAATCGGATTACCCCGTGGTCGCAGGCATCCTGGTATATAAGGTCGCGTGGTCACTGTGCCCAGTAGTCGTGAACAAAGCCGCACTATGAAGACTTTGGTCGTGTTCGCCGTTTGCCTCGTCGCCGCGCTGGTGAGATGCCATCGTTATTAAATAAACAAATTTTAGGACAAATTTTGTCCTAAATATCATCTCTCAAAGTCCCGTATCCACTAACCCGTAATCAACGCGTTTGCTATCCCACTGCTGGGATACGGGTGTCTTGTTTGAAGTGTTGGATACGGTTTGCGGTCTTTTAAAGCGTATAGGTTCCGATATTTTCCTACACTTGTAGTCGGATTTGAAGCCGGGGCAAAGTACAAATCACTATGTAATCAGTGCCCTCTCTGCCTAGTCTGAATTATATTCACCCGACATACAACATCTTTGTTGTTGACAGGCGTTGACCTAACACTAATTGGAATTCACACTAAGATACCATACCTACAGTCTATGGTATATGGTATGGTATGTATTCTGGTATAATGGAATACAGGTATTCTGGTATACATATTCTGGTATTGGTATCTACAGTCTACAGTCCTGTAAGCTTCATTACAGAAGTCCAACTGACTCGTGGCTTTACACAAGAAAGCACGGATCTTTTCTTAGGACTATAAGCTTCAATCCTTTCTTCTTCTTTCTTCTAGGCGCTCACTGATGAGCAAAAAGAGAAGTTGAAGAAACATCGCAGCGAATGTCTCGCGGAGACCAAGGCGGATGAACAGCTTGTAAACAAGCTGAAGTCAGGCGATTTCAAGGTACATCTGTCTTTCAAAAGGACGACATCATATAAACATCCTCTTCTAGTAGATACTCGGGATTTATGAGACATTTTTAAAAACAATAGACCGGCATACACCGATCTCTTTCGTTTGATGTGCGTCCAAAACCATTCAGATCGTTCGAATTTCAAACATTTCATATTTCGAATAGTGTGAAGTTAGTTTTTGAACCAGTAAAGAACAGTATTTATCTTTTGTCAGACTGACAATGAAGGTCTGAAGAAGTACGCTTTCTGCATGCTGACCAAATCCGAGCTGATGACCAAGGACGGGAAGTTTAAGAAGGACGTCGCTCTCGCCAAGGTGCCAAACGCAGGTATGTAAAAGTAATAATAATAAGTATAGAGACTAAATATGAAATCGAAGACGTTTTGTTTATATAAATATTTTTACATCTGTATTTATATGAAAATTTGAATCGATACATGTAAATACAGAGGTATTTTTATACAATTAACATAAAACCCACCATATATGTTTACTCAGTAATTTCTATATACAAATGTTAATTATTATAAGTAGGCTTCTTTCACCCTTTTTACTGGTCCTCTGCTGGACCGGGTATCCTCTCATAGTGACAGGGATTTAGGCCATAGTCTACCACGCTGGCCTAGAGTAGATTGGTAGACTTCACACACCTCAGAAAATATTATACAAATCTATAACATCCCTAAGGGGTGCAGGTTTCCTCACTATGTTTTCCTTCACCGTTACAGCAAGTGATATTAAATTTTTTACCTATTACCCACTTAGAGCCGCGCTACTTTCGCGCCACCTCGCGCTAGGGTCTCTACCCATTACACTGACCGGTCATTAAATGTATGGTTCTTTCCAGCTGATAAACCAGCAGTGGAGAAGCTGATCGACACCTGCCTGGCCAACAAAGGCAACTCCCCCCACCAAACCGCCTGGAACTACGTGAAGTGTTATCACGAAAAAGACCCCAAATACCCCATCTTTTTGTAAACTAATAACGAAACATTATCATCATTAACATTCAAAGGAAATTGGATACCAACATTCAGTTCAAAGTTCAACTTGAACATGTTCAAAGTCTAGGGTCGCTATTAAATCAGTATTGTATAACCTAACATTAACATGTCTAATGATCATAAAACAATGAATTATAATTGAATAATCATTATACAACCATCGATCATCAATTTTGTTTAGATACTTATTTTGGAATAAACATACTGCCAACGACGAATTTATTTGTAATTTAGGTCACAGCGAATATAAAATTTATTCATAGTTATTGGTTTTTCTTACCATCTATACTATATCCCATTTCTTCTTGATACACAGACATCAAAATAAACAAGCACAATAACATTCAATACATCAGAGCATACGCCCGTGATCGCGAATGAGTGAGAAAAAAAGGTTGCTATGGTAACCAAACAGCTGATGAACATTTTATACAGCTTCTTTAGCACGAACTTATACTTGATTAAAGGTAAAAAAAAGATTTTTTTTTATAATATGGAAGTAACAGACGAGCATGCAGTCCACCTGATGGTAAGTGCCTACTGCCGCCCAAGGACATTTGTAATCGACCCCGGATAAGATTAGATTCCTATCTCAGGTCGACCACAGATGCGCCGCTACCCTTGAGGACTAAGCTGGAATGCCTCGAAAAAGTATGTCGCCCTTACCACACCCTTCAAACCAGAACACAGCGGCGCTTAACGCTACGCGCTTAACGCTAACTCTGCCTTATAAGGCAGAAATAGGAGTGGTGGTGGTGCCGCCGGAGTCGAACCACAGAGGGTTCTACCAACTACAAAACTTAAAAAATTACTTGTGGTGAACGTGATTCGAACCTACGACCCCAACTGACTTGTATCACAAACCGCTTACCCAAAGCCAGGACTAGTTACTCGTACGAGTATATGCAGAATAAACTCTATATCTTTTTTACATAGCCTAAAACAAAGTCGTTTTCAGTTCCTCCCTCTATGTATGCGTAGATCTTTAAACCTATGCAACTGATTTTGATGCGGCTTTTTTAATAGATAGAGTGATTCAAGAGGAAGGTTTACATTTATAACTAGCTTTTGTCCGCGGATTCGCACGCGTTGCAATTCAGCATTTCTTAATGGCAATAAGTAAAAATGTAGTAGGTATATAAATTTAGATATTCCAAAGATAGCAGGTAATTATCACGCAATAGGTAAAGGGGAATTACTTTACTCCGAATTAAACGCGCGCGAAGCCGCCGGCAAAGGCTAGTACAGAATAACCTGTAGTGCTTATTTCATTTTTTTGTAATCTGCGTTTACAACCGTAGTGAGTATTGCGTAAATAACTAACAGTAAACAGAATTAGGTAATCCCTTTGTTACGAGACCTTTTGTTAACGGGTTATAAAGGGTTATGTTTACAAATCTAAATTATTCATACCATTAGCGAGGGTATATAAAGCTGGAGACCTAAGGTGAAGAGGCCATGTCAGTGCGCTGTCAGCCTGATGGTTTTAAACCATGGATTTGTTATTGAGAATTGTGATATTGTGTGTGATTATTAATTATGTGCGTGCGATTGATGAGGTAACGGTGAAAATATTCACTTAACCGAAAACCGAAGGTTGTTGCGATCTTATGTGTAATAAGCACATATTTGGTCTGTCTGCATGTGATTAAAATAGTTTTGTCTAATTGAACCCAGAATTGAATTGAGAGGCTGAAATTCATACGACTTGTTACTTATATTCAATAGATTTATTTGAATATTATTCACTGATATTCAATAGATTTATTTGAATATTATTCACTGGTATTCAATAGATTTATTTGAATATTATTCACTGATATTCAATAGATTTATTTGAATATTATCCATTGATATTCAATAGATTTATATGTAATCTCACAATTCACAGCACACAACGATACTTCCAAACTCAACCGAATATAACAGAACGATGATAATGAGAAAGAATTTGGTGGACTGTACCGTGGAGAGCAAGGTCAACCCGGATGTCGTACTGAAACTTAGATACGGGAAATGGAAGCGAGTGGTTGGTATCCGGATCTTGAAGATTCTGTCTTGAGGAAACTTAGGGTCGTAGTTTTTGAAAAAAAAAAACCGGCCTTTTTATTGATTCGCGAGACCCATCTCATAGCGAGAGGGTTTGACGCCGTAGTCTGCTACGAAAGCCAAACGTAAATTGGCAAATTTCACGTCAGAAACATAATAGATTTTTAAAGACTTCCCTAATATATGCAAGTTTCTACACAATGTTTTCCGTTATAGCAATTATTGCTCTCAACTTTTTATCGTGATATTATTATTATTGTTGCAATAAATAGTTAATTGTATGAGGCGTTACTTGGTATTTTCGCAAATATAACCCCCGTTCCTCGTCCCCCACCGGCAATGGTGTACACAGATGCAAAAGATATGCATAAATATATAGATAACCAGCATATAACTTATCACTTACGGCGAAATAACTTTCACCCATAAATAATTATACCTTTCAATGATTGTTGAAAAGAACTTTAACCTAATTCGAACGAATATGCTTTTAACATTCAAAAGTATTTCAGCAAAAAAACCCATCGGTACCTCTGAAGAATTGGGCATTGTGTTTTTTAGTGAGGTCCAAAATGATGTCGCCAGAGGGCGTCCTGAGACAAGATGTTGTTCTCGCTCCAATACCGGAATACGGTAAGTAAATAATCTTCAAAACCAACAAAAAATACCCGTTGCTGATTTAAAAAAAAACACAAGAGAGGTGTCAAGGGACACCCGGATGGAACGAAGTTCCTTTCGATTAATTAGTGAAGGATTTTTAATATTTTTTTTTTAAATTGGCAACACTAGTGTGTCGGACAACTTCCGTCTGAATTTCTCGTCTAATTTTTTTTCGTCTAGCCTCCTTGGCAACGCGCGATAATCAATATTTTCTTCTCTTTGCAGATAAAGACAAAGTGGAGAAAGTGATTGATGAATGCCTTTACAATGCACCACATTCACCTGCAGATATTGCGTGGCAGTACGTGAGATGTTTTCATTACAAAAATTCCAAATATGCCATTGTATAGCTGGGGCGACATGAATGCTGGCGGTATTGAACAAGAAATAATTTTATTGCTAAAATATGTAATAAGCGCCATCTATTGAACTATTTTAATACTATAATCATTTTAACGCGAATGACGCAGTAACAAACAAAAGTATTTCCAGTGTAGTAAATTATTAAATTTAGAAATAATGATGTATCAGTTTTAGTCAAAGTTTGAATAATAAATTTTTGTTATAAATAACCACACGGAATGAATATTAACATACATTCTAATGAGCATTTTAAATTTATTAAAAGCTATTAACAATTATACAAGATAATATAAAACTTGTGCTGTTGTTTCATTAAGAAAATCATCTGCTTCGATAGATTCATTTTTTAAATAATTATCATGTACTGGAAGTAAAATCTAGCAAAGGCGTCTTAATATACTGACATCTATCAGTCACTGCGTAAACTACATGCAAGGTTTCTGGTACGCGTTATGATAATCAAAGTAGTTACTACTCCACTTCACAGATAGCGCTGGTTTCATAAAATAAAAAAAAATCCAAATTTTAACCGCGTATTTTCTATTTGTTTACTGATCATTTTATACCGAATGTAACAATGCAAAAAACATAAAACTAGTAGGTAGCATAAGTACCTTTTTACTTTTACTATTAAGAGTAAACATTAAATCTCTTTGGAAGGAATAATTATTAAAATATTTTACATTCAGATGGGAGGCATTTGCCCACCTGTCACATGGCAACCAAACGCTTCGTAAACCATGTTTTTATGTGCGTAGGTATACAAATAGTACGCCCACTAATTGATTAATGAACAAACAATTAAGTAAAATATATGTATATTAAAAGTCACTTCACAATACTACCAAGCGATAACCAGGTCGCTGAACCCTAAATCTTGTAGAAGTCAAATAGAACTAATATATTGTATTGAGCATAAGTACCAATGTTCAGCAGTGGCGTAGCTGGGGGGTGCGAGCGGTGCAGTCGCACCGGGCATCAAAAGGTAAGGGGCATCAAAGTCGACGATCTTCAAAAATTTATATATCTACTCTACTGGGTTCTGAAATTTGAAATTATTTTGACCATTCTAAAGGGCATCAAGTGTTAAGCTGCACCAGGCAGCAAATACCCTAGCTACGCCACTGATGTTCAGTAGATTGATATTACCAAAAACTAGCAGCTAAAGACTAGTTCGTAAGCCCTCGTGTCTTTGTCTACCTTTGTTTTGGGTGAAGAAAGGGCTTCAAAGGTTCAAATTGATGGACCTAGGTGCCGAAGGCGACCAAGACTGTCCTATAACGACCAAATAGGCGAGACACTTGCTGATGAGGGAGTCAAGAGTCTCCGAAACCGGCGTGTGCATGAAGAGAGTGATGGATGTGGATGAAGCACGACAGTTCTGTGAGGACAGAGATATTTGACACTCGGTGCGCCCTGCCTACCCTGTTAGGGACCTGGCGTGATGGTTATGTATGTGTGTTATAAATAAATGGATCATTTTTACGACGTGACTATTACGTCATATAGAATGTTCTAGAAATATTTATTTCTATTGTTGTTATAACTAGGTTGAATCAATTATTAATATCAGCACAATCTAGAAATATAATGTAGTGTTGTAGAAATATGTTGTCGTGACCACAATAGGTACTCTACTAACTACAGCGCATTATATATTTTTTGTATCGCAAGTAGGTATAGTGTACTTACATGATGTTTAAAAAGTTTAAATTTTAACTGTCTGTGCATTATAAATATAATTGAAGTATCTGTCTGCGATTTCAAACTAACATTTTTTCATGCGCTTCGTTATACGCTATACAAAAAACCTGGCTTTTCTGAAATTTGTGTCTGTCTGACTGTCTTTGTGTTCGTTCGGGTTAATCTCTGGAACGGCTGTACCGATTTTAATGGGAATTTTACTGAAAAATAGGGAAAGCTGAAGGCCACTATTTATTCTATAATACAAATGGCATCGGAATTTACGCGGGTAAAGCCGCGGGGCATAGCTAGTCCGTAATATATTCGCCGTGACGTAGATTTCCAGTATCCTATTCCACAGTCTGGGGTTCGAATCCTGCGACCACCTTAGACTTTAGTTATCCGTTTTTAATAGGTAGGTATTAATAAGCACATATTTTCGCAACTATAGTAAGGTCGAGAGCCAAAGTCCAGAGCTCCAATCCTAACGAGTATCTATGACTTTAACTTGTTTTGAAGATTTTTCAGCCGTGATACCCTATTGATTGGAATAGTTTCGGTTTCTAGCCCCGGGGGTCTGGGGTTCGAATCCCGCGTGCAACTCTGATTTTGCATAACTACGTGCGTTATATCGTTAGAGCCGTGAAGGGGGAACTTTCGAAGAAATCTGCACGTTTTAGAATATGCGACAATGTTCTTTTAAGTGTGTGCAGACTGCCAATCCGTCCGTCCTGTGTGGTAAACTAAGTAACTAACCAACTAAGTAAACCTTAAACCAGGACAAACATTTGTGTGATGAGCACATTTGTTTGTTCTGTGTCTGGTCGTAATAAAAATATCTATATAAGTA
>DWQT01005312.1:0-10404 GCA_018244895.1 Myscelus amystis hages | reverse complement strand
ATTTTTTTTTGAGCACCCGATAGCTGTACTACTTGGCACTCCAGGATTATCCATTCATTCTGGGACACCCTGTATAAACACTTGACAAAACAGTATCACATACAGACAATTCAATTTTATTTATGTGTATATATAATTACCTCCTCCGCAACTCTTGTACAAGGTGAGATCTCTCAGAACGGCAGAGCAAGCATATACATCATTAAGGTCAAGATTAGACATGGAACTGTATGGATATTGTCTTATGAAACCAATGTTATTTAATCTAAACTCAAATCTGTCTGAGAACTGTGACGGCGGCTTCCGGTAAAAATGAGTAAAATCCATTCCCAGGTGCTCATGAGTCAAGGTGCGCCCCAATTCACTGGGGCTTATGTTTCCTAAAACTAAAAAAAGTGCATTTTTGTCATATATGTTATATTCATGCACACACATCTTAGAGTTATAAAATATGTAATATTTTCTGAGGTGTTTGAAGTCTGCCACTTGGCTACCATGGAAGAATAAGATGCCAGCAGTAAACCAGCGCAGTGTGCATTTTATCGGTCTGCTTTTTGGTTCAGGTTGTTGGTTTATTTTCATTTATAATAAATAGGAATACATTTCTTTTTATATTTATAATATTATGAGCAATCAATGGAAGAAGTCAAATCATACATTCTAGTTTCTTAGACTAAAGAAATGTAAATCAATTACATATATATAAAACAAGTGCTGTAATAGTTTCTTATCAAATGGTTTCTCAGTTATCTATATAAGTCTATATGTACATATTGTGTGGCACTATAGAAAAAAATGATAACATTATAATATGCAAAGGATATATCCATATTAACAACTGACTTCCTGTCCGTCCCTGACTAGCAGTACATTATTTCGCAAACTAAGTTGATTGGCCCCTCGGTCTAGTGGCTACAGACCGATGAAAACTCTTCTAAAGATATCTGAGTGTATAATTAACTGGCCATAACAAAAATGTTTTTATATAGAGAATGACTTACCCGTCTGCACTATAGGAGAGCTCATTTTGTTTGTAGTAAATATATATTAAACCTCAAATAACACTGTAGTTCCTCTCAATGTTTCACACGTACAAGAGTATTAACAATATTAATTCTATTATTGTTAAGCATTAAAATTGTTACGAAGATAAAGTATCGTTGCAAGTAAATAACTAAGCATATAAATACATCGATTTACTATACATTTAAAACAAATAATGTACTATAATTTAAGAACGGCTAAATTCTATTTATATTTGCAAGCAGTACGCAGTGAATCTCTTTACTCTCTGGTCAGCATGCAAGCAAGAAGTTGAGCTGAAGTGAGTAGAGGACTGTGTACTGTATACCGTATGTATAGCTGGATAGATAAACCAATTTTATCTTTTTCCTTAGGTCAGTGTTGCCTACATAAAATGTATGGGGAATCACAGGTCGCTATGTCGCTAAATGCAGCTAGATGGTAGGTCTTCTAATGTACTGGCAAGGACGTATGGACAAATTTTAAGACGTTCTTCTACTCTCGTTAAAATATATAAGTATATTAATTTCAAAAGTATAATTCGTATTTACATTGTGTTTGTTGTATTCTAAATTTCGTATTTTCTTAGTAAGAAATTTTTTGGGAACGTCGAGGATGTCGGGAATTTTCCGCCTTACAAGTATAATGTTGCCATAATATAATAAAATTAGTACTCAACAGTAAACGCTAAAATGAATAAAAAAATAAAAAATATGCTCGAATATTATATTTATAGTATTTCGAATGTTACGTATTATATTTAGTCAAATTCTATTAATTTCATAACAATCTGTGTCTTTCTGCATCAGAGTCAAGAAAGTGCAATTTGGAGTGCGGGTGGTCTACGACCTAAGCCCTAAGGTGGTGGGTGATCCTGGGGTTACCGCTCACGCGGTTTTCGTGCGCAATATTATTACTTTCGATAATTGAACGTAACATTAATTTTGACTAGTTAATCAGTAGAAGACCACTAAAAACGGAATCATTTATAGTGTTTACTCCACAAGAATATTTTTCAAAACCAACTGATGAGTCCATAATTATTACATATCTACGAAATAAAGATATTGATTCTGTTTTGTCTGATATTTATGGATAACTTCTATGAAGATTGTAACCATGGAAATGTGTAAATAAATTAGTATTGTCTTTATACGTAAAAAGGGCAGGACATGCATAATAAGAATGCCAATTTTAGTTAAAGATTTTACTTGGTCGCAGACCGCTGAAAAGTTACATATAAGAATACCGATACGACCTGCTTATCGTGAAAACGTAGACTTGTTTTCTACCGACTGTTATATAAAGGTACACTTTAATCCATTTTTATTCGAAGTGTTTTTGCTACATGAAATAGATAATGATACCGGCAAGTGTACTATAAGAGATGACCTTATCGTTTTGGACTTTAACAAGAAAGAGCCATTAGAATGGGAATGCTTAGAAAAAATGTTGACAAAAGAAGAAAAAATGAGAACTAGGCACGATATCCTTGAAAAGTGCCAGCAAAAGGCAAAGAAAGAATCGGAAGAAAAAGTTGTTAAAAAAAGTCAGCTAGACCGATTTGCCGTTCAACGAGCGATGGATATCGATAATAAGCAGCACGTATTGATGGACTCCAGGAGGGATGCGGAACGGCAGAAGGCTATGACTGATTTGGAACAGTGGAGAGTTGATACTTCTGAAAATAGTATAAGAGAAAAGACCTTTAAAAACGAAGAGAACGATTTTCGTAAAACAATCACAATTACTGAACTGCCTTCTTCAGATCCTAAGATCAGTAAGGCAAGTGAAGAGAAACCAACAAAACAAATGACGTCTTTTAAATCTCCAGCAAAGAACCCAGTTAAATCCGAGTATGTCGAACGCAAGAAACTTGAAATGACCAAACGCGTACTGCCAAGGTTGCGAGAAAGTGCTGTTTTAGAAATCAACCACACTCCGCGCTCTTTCCCAACCCCTAGTCGGGAATCAAAAGCCGTTGAAGAAGAAACTTGGTTAAAAAATATCACACTGGCTCGCAGAGCCACAGGTAATGTAGTCAACGATAAACTAATGAATTATTATTTGGTTTTAGATTTTTTGGCCCAGTATAAAGGAAATAGGTAAAATAATGTACTGGGTTGGAGAAAACATGAGTAAATTCAAAAACAAAAAAAATAAAAATGATGAATATAAATAAAAATATTGCTTAAATTATTTAAGAATAAAAACATGATGAAAGTTTGCTAATAATTGTCATTAACTTTGTAGGCTTTGTTTCTGAAGATTTACGTCCCGAGGAACAAGACCCTCAGTGGTGCAAGGAAAAAGGCGATGAGTTCTTCCGCAACGGAAATTTCCTTGGCGCCATCAGTGCTTACACTCATGGCATTACCTTGTCCGATAAATTGCCAAGCCTATTTTCAAACAGGGCAGCGACGCACTTCGCCCTTGGGAACTTTAATAAATGTGTTAGTATGCAAATTTTAGACCTTAGGTTTGTTTCCCACGATATGAGTAATGAGTAAAGTAGTATCTACGAGAAATCACTGAGGGCTTAAACTTTTCGTTAAATTTGACACATAGCTATTTGTCAATGGCAACATTTTTTTGTGTTTCGTTTTACCAAACTGTAAATGTTTGTGAAAATTTCAATACAAAGTTAGTCTCTATTCACATAAAATAATATACAAATTAGATTTTTTGCATTACAGCCTTTAAAATTATTTATAATGAATATCAAATTACGTTTTCTGATGCCGCAACCTAAGACCATTAGTTTATCAAGGGTAGTTACCTACTGTATAACTTATTAGCATCCACAAAGTAGTTAGGCTCCATAGACTTAGCTTAATAATTGACTTGTCAGGTTAATGACTGCTCCACGGCACTGGATTTGATGAAGCCAGCGTGCGAGGGCAACCGACGGAGCCGGGCCAAGTGCATCGCGCGCCGCAGCGCCGGCCTGGCGCGCCTCGGCTATCTGAGCAAGGCTATCGACGAAATGAAAGCGGCCGCCAAGCTGTTGCCCGAAGACGAGAAAATAAGGAAGGACGTATCCGACATGGAACGAGCCTGGGAACAAAACCCCGACTCCGATTAAATGTCGGCTTCCTTGAATCTCGTATTAGAGATGTTTCGTTTTTAATATAATTTGTCTCAGAGCTGTTCTCAAACTTTCAAAGCCTTTAGACTTCCCTGCCATGTTTCCATAAGTTTGGATATTCCATCTGAACGAATGTAAGATGATTGCATCGCATAACATAAAAACACAGTTACTATAACAGAAACATTATATTAATAAAATAAAATATAATACATGGTGTGTTTTATTCCTCTATAACCTTTTTGGACAGCCCGAGGTTATGTAAGAGCGCTTGCGGCGAGGGGTCTCGGCCGCGGAACCGGCGGAACACCTCGCCGGGGTGGCAGCCGCCGCCGGCCGCCAGGAACGTGTCCTTGTACCGCTTGCCGACGGCCAGAATGTCCTGGTCCCCTTGCCTGGCCTCCTCGAACGCACTAAATATATCCGCTGCGATCATCTCCGACCACAGGCGGCAGTAGTACGCCGCTCCCCACTCCTCTGAGAAAATTTTCGTGAAAGACAGCGGATGCGAATCGTACTTGTCGAAAGGCAGCACGTGGTACTTGGGCCACAGCTCCCTAACCAGGTCCCTCCAGAACGTTTTCTTCGAATGCATCTCCAAGTCAAGCCGCGATAAGTATAGTTCCTTACATAGATTATAGCCGGACATGTGCCCTCTAACGTTTCGTAGATTCAGAACGATTTCCTCCGGTAGCGGCTCATCGGTTTTGTAATGGCCGCTGATCGCCTGCACCGTGTGAGGATCGTACAGCCAGTGGGTCATCACTTGGCCGCAAACGTCCGCCGCGTCCCATTCCACGTTGGACAGACCGGCGACTTCAGCGTAACTCGCCTTAGTCAATAAGTGACGAAGCGAATGACCGAACCTCTTGAATAACACCCCGACTTCTTTAAACGAGAGTAATGACGGTTTCCCTTCGGACGGAGCTTGGAAATTGAAAATGAGCGCCGAGAGAGGGTATGTCGATGTGATGAAACACTTATTTCTAATCGAGACGTGCCACCCAGCGTCGTCGTATACGCGTATCTTTTCGTCTTCGCGCGCGTATGGATCCAAGTAGAATCCAGCCACTGGCCTATTATTCGATTCATCGAAAACATCATAAAATTTCACATCCCTGTGCCACATATGCACGTTGGACCTTTCGACAATTTGTATTTTCAACAGGGTGCTGCACAAGTTGAAGAGGCTGTTGATAACCTTCGGTAGCGGAAAGTATTCACGTATTTTGTCCTGATCGAAATTGTAGAGAGACCAGAGTTGCTTCCGTTGCCAGTAAGGGATATCCCAATGTTCAAATTTGGTATCGAAACCTCTTTCTTGTGCAAAGTTCAGCAACACTTCCAGTTCTATGTCTTGCATCGGTCGAGCGTTTGCTAGCAAGGTGTCCAGAAAATTGTGCACGTTTTCCAAGGACCCTGCCATTTTAGTCTCCATGCTCATATCCGCGTACGAATCATAACCTAAAATCTTCGCCTGCTCCTGCCTAAGGCTTCGAATTTCCTCTATATGTAAGCTAGTCTCTAAATCTTTGATTCCGTAACCTGAACATCTTTGGACGTGGGCTTGCCAAGCGTTCCATCGCATATTTCTATTGGGACAGTACTGCATAAACGGTTCGTATATATGTGGCTGTAATGTGACTTGCCAGGGTCCCTTGTGCGCATCATTATTTACAGACATGGCTTTGGAAAGACTCTCCGGAAACTCTTCTATTAATTGTTCATTACTGATTACACTTTTGAACATTTTTGTGGCCATGTTAACTTTTTGACTCAAAATATTTTTCTCTATATGCATCGAATTGAGAACATTGTCTAGCCTTTCCCTTTTGACGCCTCGTACACCGAGTCCATTTAGTTTACCCTCTAAAATATACTTATCTAATACTCGTTGTTCTTCATCTGTGAGTTTTTTAAGGCGATTCTTTTCTGTTACGGCAGACTGAAAGATTGGTACGCTGTTGAACTTAGAAGACCTGGCTCTGTGGGCTCTCTCGTGTATCTGTAAATATGATTTGGTGGGCATTAAGGAACTATTACCGAGGTACAACGTTTTTGCCATTCCCCAGGTCAGTTCCAACTGACTTTCCAGTTTCTCTAATGGCTGAAAGATCTCTACAAAAGCATTTTTGCAGTTCACCGCGGACTCTTCGATCTGTCTGACTCCAGTTTCATACTCCAAGCTTTGTCTACTGATGGTAGCGATACATTTTTCAATTGAGATATCATTAAATTCTGGTAGCCCGTCATCTGATAATAGAATATTTTTATCTGCGTCCTCACCAATTTCAGGAATTCTGGAACATAAGACAAATAATCTCTTAGAGATTTATATTTTGTCACATAAGAAAAGAAAGCTTTTAAATGCATCTCGACAGAGCATTCAGTTTCACTATTTATTCTCTTCTTCTTGGTGTACAAATGTTACTATGCTTACAGCTTTGATTGAATTGTAAACATTTTAATACTGCAATAAATTTGTGTTAAATAGATAAGTGTTGTTCCTGTGATAAATTATTACATAAATTAAAAATAAAAATTATCACAACAATTTAACATCTTACTATTAACAAGTTTCTGAATTTTTTTTTGTAAATTTATTTACATAGCAATTTTACACTAAAAATATGTGCATTATTGATTTCTATCCTCTTATATAGGCTCACTTAATTTTTTTATTGAATCATGTCAAAAACCCAAGGCAAGCTATTTTAATAGTACAATCTAGAGATGGTAGAATCTCCTGGGATTCACCATAAGCTGATTAATTCTTGGCTTTAGTTTTTAGTACAGCTAAGTGAGTTTAGTTTGTCTTTGAGCAAAAAATATCAAAAGTAATTTAAGAACCGGTGTTAGTAAGTTGCGAGCAATGTGTATAGTTAATGTAATAATTCAACATTATGTCGCAAGGGCTTATGATTATATACAGTTAGGAATATTGTTATATTTATTTAAAAAAAAAAACGAATGTAGTTAATAAGAAATGTATTATATTGAGAGTTATCTATCCGTTTTGCGGTAATTAATCGATAATTCTTACAGTACAACATATCCAGAGTTACGCTGGTTTTGGTAAAACTGCCTTCTTAAATGTCGCGTTATAATATTGGTGCGCAAAAACGATGAAGCCATAATCAATTATTATATTTAATTGAATTATTTTACAATATTATTTCATAATCAAAAACAATATGCCGATCGTCTCACATATCACGTTGACATTATTATCTTCATTCATAGACTAAATACTCTTGTTATAAATACTATCAAGGAATGCAAAGATATAAAAACATACAGCCATATTAATACATAATTTACCTATTGACCTCTTATAATGTAGATTTAATTATTTATATTATAAAATAATGATTAACTGCATTTTCATTTTTTTACATAATATACCAAATTGCAAATACCCTCGGTTACACTAATATAATTTTACAGCAATTTTTTTACTTAACTAAAATAAATTCTACTTTTTCGCTGTCTTTCTCAATAAGGGCTGCGACAGTTTCTGTTTTAGTAACGTTCATAATGGGGCAAGTGCATAGCGCAGGACAATCACAGGTTTGTTGTTCCCGTCTTGGTTTATCACTATTGCTCAAATTTATTACTTTAGGCATAACTTCCTTTACAGGAGGACTGCAGCAGAAATCTGTATCCAAGCCCATTTTTTCACCATCCTCTAGAGTTTGGGGCAAATGTTGATTTAATGTTTCAGGCAGCAGCAAGCTAGCTATTCCACCTGCCACTAATAGTGCTCCCATTATAATTAAGGGTAAAACCATTGTTTCAGAACCCTGTAAATTTTCAAACAGTGGAAGTAAAAAAAATCTTTCTTTATAACCAATAAATAAGATAGGAAAAATATATTATATGAATAAAAATAAATAAAGTAGTAACTTTATTACTGGCTAGTAAGCCAGGAGTTCCTTTGGAATGTTCCTTACGGTAAAAAAGGGTAAATAGTCGTGCTAGTATTTTGTTTATTCTTAATAAGATAAGATGAAATATAGTTAAATATTTTTTTGCTATATATTATATATTTAACTTACTAGATAATTGACTAGAGGTATAAAGATGGGACCAAGCATGCCAAGGACGGAACTTAGACTCATTCCTAGGCCTCTGACCACTGTAGGATACAATTCTGAAGCCATCAATGGAAGTACCACAAAGGAAGATGAGATGCCCATCTTGCCAACACAATATAGAGCTAATGTCATGTTAGTCTCTGAAAAGCGTACAATATTTAGTAATTTAAATGATTTTGATCACTTTTACATACATAGATTCAACCCATACTTCAGTTCAACTGTAAAATATTATCAAATCAAAAATATACAATTCATGGGACGTTAATGATAAATTTAAATGAAATTGATTACCGTGTTGCACCAAAAACGTAGTCAAACAAGCAATGCCTCCGACTACCATACTCATGCAAAGCGTCCATCTTCTGCCGAGCCTTTCCATAGATGGCCACAGGAAGAGGTACGTGGGCAGTTCAACGATTCCAGCTAAGAAAAAGTTTAGAAACTCGTCCCCACCGAGCACCGGGGCGTAGTACGAGAGGCCTACGTATACGCTGGTATTCGTGAACCAGATAAACGTAATGATAATCGTCTTCTTTCTAAGATTCGGTGTTTTGAACAAGTCCAGAACGCCATATTTGCGTGACTTTTCCTTTTCAAAGTTCAACTTCAGCCTGTCCGATTCGTATTTGCGTCGCAAATGCACCATGTAGTTTGCTGGTAGAGATTTTCCGTTAATTCTGAAAAACAATTTGGTAAACGAACAGTTTACCTTGTTAAGTTTTTAGGTTAAAAACTTTTTATATAAATTTTCATTACATTAGGTCTATTATTCATATAAAATATGAATTTTATACGCACCGAGCCATGTTCTTCAAAATGATCTCTGCCTTTTCGAACTCCCCTCTCGCCAGAAGCCACCTGGGACTTTCGGGCATCGGCCATATGTAGAGGAAAAATAGAATGAACGGCAGAGTGGTGGTCAGTGCCAGATAACGCCAGTCGCGGACCAGGTAGACCACGCCCGCCAGCAGGATGAGGCCCGCGGAGTACGCTATGTTAGACAGGATCGTACACAGCGTCCGGTACCTAGGCCCCACTAGTTCTATGGCTGTTAACACACGGGTAAACTACAATGACATGAACGAGACTATATGAAAATACCACAAATGTATTTAAAATTGTGGATGCTCTAATAATTTAGAAAGGTGATAAACTGAAAATACGGCTTTTTATAATAAACATAAAAAGAAAGAACGATATAGAAGAAAATTATACTGAAGATTTGCCTTTTAGTAACTCTGCGTTATACAAATAGGTATAAAGGTATTTCATAACTTGTACTTTTAGTACAGTTCAAGACATATCGAATGCTTACCTAAGACATATGGAGTGGCCATTATGGCTGGCACCGTGAATCCAACGCCGAATCTATAGATGACCCAAATAGCGTAGTTCTGAGCGAACGCCGTAGCAACACCGAATATGCTCTCTATCAGCAGGTAGATGAAGAACGAAGGTTTCCTGCCGAATGTGTCTTGCAGGTACCCGAAGATGTAATTACCAATAATACCTCCTACCGCCAATAGCACCAATGCCAGCGTTGGATAAAAGTCTTTCGAGCAGACCAGGTTCCACTGCAATTTTATTTTAATACCAAAATATAGATAGATTTATTTTACTTTCATATCTGAAATAAACATCTATATAAATAAGAGGCATTTAATAAAAAAACACAAGAGAGGTGTCAAGGGATTAATTACTTTCGATTAATTAGTGAAGGAATTGTAATAAAATTTTATTTCTTTTAATTGGGAGCACTAGTGTGTCGGACAACTTCCGTCTGAATTTTTTCCGTCTAGCCTAGAACTTCAATAATTTTTATTATAAAGACCCCCATGACTACGCAACGAATTTTATGTGGGGGTTTGAAAGCTCCCAACCTCGTTAGCATGAAAAAAGGTATTCACACTACGAGTAAGTAAACACATTTCAACATAAATACTTTTTGGACATACATTCTTAACAATACCTTCATGAACAACTATCGTTTTTTTGCAGCGTTGCGTAGCGTGTACTTAGTTCCATATTTGTGTAACTGTAAATCGACTGAGATTGTTAAAAAATTGCCTTTTTCTGCATAAAGTTGGGGAAAATCTCGTCAATCCGTTTTAGACCCCATCTATAAGAAAGCCCTTGTTAGTGCGATGCTCACCTCTGTGGTAACAGTGTTGCTGTGTACAGTGGAATCGTACG
>DWQT01005311.1:0-10404 GCA_018244895.1 Myscelus amystis hages | reverse complement strand
GCCAACTTTTGGAACAAAGTTCCTTATCGCGCGTTGCGAAAGGGTGCTGAAAGACGGAAAAAATTAAGAGAAAAAAAGTTGTAACGACACTTTTTTTTAAATTATTTACGAATATATTCTATATATAAAAATTATAGAACTTATAAAATTATAGAAATTATAGACAAAATTTATTTAATTAAACGATGCGTTATAATAAAATTTTGCTTGTATTAAATACTCTTTTTTTCTACTACTAGCGTCGTTTTCTCTACATAAAGGATACAATTTCTAAAAAGATGTTCATCTTGTCACACCAAATGAAATAACTAAACGTGCTTATACACAGACGTTTCTTTTTTCCATTTGATCTTCAACCCATCTGAACAATACCGCATCTGTCAAAGCGTCCCAAGCGTCGCTGTCAAAGTTAGTGAACGATGTATGAACGAACGTAACCCAATGCGTTCCCGAACAGAGCTGGTGAACGACAGCAACGTCCAGTTCCTCGACCAGGACGACGACGACGACCCCGACACGGAGCTGTACCTCACGCAGCCGTTCGCCTGCGGGACCGCGTTCGCTGTCAGCGTGCTCGACTCGCTCATGTCCACCGTGAGTCGTTCAGCCAAAGAACCACAGATAATAGCGAAGGACTTACCGTGAGCCATTCACAGTCAAAGAACCACAGATAATAGTGAAGGACTTACCGTGAGTCAATCACAGTCAATTAACCATAGATAACAACGAAGAACTTTATAAGTAGACTTGTGTACCGCGAGAATAAACTTTACCAGTTTCTAATGTAAAGGTATCGAGACTTCACAATACAACTGACAGAATTGACAGTGTCAGAATATATCAGTAGGGTTTTCCTGCTCGCACATTTCATACAAAACGCGGGATGACATTTACATTGCAAATTAGTTCCTTTTACGCGCTAGGGCCAGTGGTATCTGTAAGACCCGGGGGTGATAAATAATTTTGATATATCTGTTCAATTCTGTATTCAGTTGACTGTTTTACCTTATGTACATACATAATATGTATGTATGTGATACAACTACTTTTAAAATTAGAACAACTTTCGCTAGATGACACACTTTTAAAGTTAGAAAAACTTTAACATTCTATTTATATCCACAGACGTATTTCAACCAAAACGCCTTGACGCTGATCCGTTCGCTGATCACCGGCGGCGCGACGCCAGAACTCGAGCTGATCCTGGCCGAGGGAGCTGGACTCCGCGGCGGGTACTCCACCCCGGAGAGTTTAGCTAACAGGTGACTTATGTCTTGCTTCAACGGTTTTCGACTAAGCAGATTACGCAAACAGATATAAAGCCGAAGATTAAACGTAAGATGGTTTACAAAGATTTGTATACAATACCAGCGTAGTAATAATATTACTATGTAACTAACTAAATGGTTTCGTATTGTAACTGAAACCAGCAGCTATTGTTTTCTTTTTTTCATTAACAATATTTGTATTCTTGCTTCTCTACAAGTCACGATGTTTGTTTCTATTATATCTTTTCCTTATTAATTATCAGGAATCCTTTTCTCATTAATCATTACGAATCTTTTTCTCATTAATTATTACGTATCTTTTTGTTATTGATCAACACAACATAATTATTAATAATTAGTCGTCTGTGCGTTATTAATTTCAGCCCATCTTTGCCTCATCAATCCTTATATACCTTACTAGCTGACCCGACAAATGTTGCTTTGCTGTATAAATTATAATTAAGACCCCCGCAACCCCCCTTACCGTTGGAATTTCGTAAAATCCGTTCTTAGCTGACCTCTACTCGCTGAAAGGAATATTCCTACCAAATTTCAAGTCTCTAGGTCTTCTGTTTCCAGAAATATCGTGATGAGTAAATATATCGCTATAACTCTCCTATGTACATATATAGCTATATAGATTACACATTTTCGTCATGTTGAACGACATTTCCAGGGACCGGTGTAGAGTCGGCCAGATATCGTTGTACGACGGCCCGCTGGCGCAGTTCGGGGAGGCCGGCAAGTACGGCGACCTGTTCGTGGCGGCGCTGCGCACGTACGGCATGCTCTGCATCGGCCTCTACCGCTTCCGGGACACGTCCTCGTCGTGCGACGCGAGCAGCAAGCGCTACGTCATCACCAACCCACCGGACGACTTCTGTTTGCTGCCTACGGATCAGGTGATATGCGATTTTCAGATACCACGTCGCAGATATTTGTTGTTCACCGTTTTTTTAGTCCACTGTTTAACCGGGTCTCCTCTCACAATGCGGGGGATTTAAGCCATGGTCTAGATATGTTGGTGCTTGCAATTTCAAAGTTACAAGCGTTTTGAGAATTTTGCTTTCTGCTTTTACTGTTTGATAGAAATATGGAATCCATTAATATACGAGTCAAATGTCATGACCACCTGCACTATTTATGAGTAACTTTTGTAAAATCTAATGGTTTAAAATTCAGCCTCTCACTTCGTGGTACTTATCTGGGTTCGATCCTGGCACGCCTCTGATTTGTTACGTGCGTCTTGTAACTAAAATTTAAATATCACTTTCTATAACGGTGGCGGAGAACATCTTGAGGAAACCGGCTCATCTTAAAGTTGATATAAAGTATAATATTTTCTGAGGTGTGTGAAGACTATCAATCCGCACTTGGCCACCGTGATTGACTATGACCTAAATCATTCTCACTATGAGAGCAGACCCGGTCTAGCAGTGGGCCACTAAAATAAAGGGTAAAAAGAAAAGTTAGGGATGAATTAAAATCCTTCTCACTATTAGAAAAGCCACGGTCCAGCAGTGGACCACAAAAAAAAACAAAGTGTAAATAAAATATGAGATAACGTAAAGCTCGGATGCGCAGGTATTCGTCCTAATGCAGTTCGACCCCGGCGTGGAGTACCGCACGAGCCGGCGCGCGGGCGCGGGCGGCGGCAAGGACGACGCGTCCTGACTATTGCTGTGCAGCGCCCTCACCGACGGGCCCTACTCCTACATCTAGGCGTAGGGCGCGGTCGCACGCCACTACTCCCCGCGCCCGCCCGCGCCTCCGAGACCCCACCGCGTTTGGTTGTTGTGTGAGTGGCGTGACCGATTTATCGAATGGAACTTGCCTTCCGTATTTTGTCCCCCCTGACTTTTTCCAATGTCACTTGGGTTTTGTTTTTCCCTTGCGTCTATTGTATTTCATCGATGGTATAAGAACCCTCGATTGTTTATGTTATTTTCTTTTCCCTCTTCTATTGCGTTTTGTTTTTCTTTAACGTCTATTGTATTATGTATGTATATAAGAATCCTCGATTATTCCTTGTAGGCGTTTTTCATCTTTTTAAATAAATTAATGCTAAATGTTCTCCCCGGGGATAAACAATTAAGTTCCGTTCGCAACGAAACGGTCACGTCAGTAACACCGAAACTCCTTTGGGCCCTTTCGAGTTTTCTTTTTAGTTTCGACTCGCGTTCCGTTTGTTTCCCACGCCCCCTCGTCTGCACCTTTCGCTCGCCATTCCGCGCACTTCTTTAGACGATTCTAGAAGATCCCGTTGGCTTTTTCTTTAATTCATTATTATTATTTCGTTTACGTGCCCACAGACACATATCTGAACAAAACTCACGCGTTCACGACACGACTCTCCACGCACGACGGGGGTATACAGATGCTTCTCTTGGAAATTATAGAGTTTTAGAAAGCTTTTGATGTTCCGATATCGTAGGTAGCTTTAGAATGTCAATGACCTCTAGTTCAAATCGTAAACGCTCAAGACTAACTCTGTATAGGCCCGTCCGTCTCGAGGCACACTGCACACATCCACTCCCCGATGCGAGGGTAGGCATGCGGTTTCGATCCGGATTTGTTTATTTATTTTTCTCCAACAATTGAACTTGGACTGTGTAAGTTAATGCTCAACAATAAAAGGACCTTTTAAACTTTTAATTGCACGACCGTTTAACTGGAAACAATAAACAAACGATCTACGATTGTTAAGCTATTGCATATTGAAATCTTGTTTTAGATTGTCCATTCCTTATGTAGATTTTATCATTAACACTGTTAAGGTTTCTCGATCGCTTAAATATTATATAGAAAATATTTTAAGCATTTAAAATTTCATCGGCTGAATGAAGTATTGTGAAGATCTTCAACCAGTGCGATTGTCACAACATGTTATTTTGTGATTTTATTACCGTTATCATTTATCTGTGTAAGTTTTTTTTCTTTTTAATGGGATTATTTGGTTATTTTTAATGAATTTTTATGTTGTTATTTTATAATGGGTTCTTTTTATTTTTTTTAGTGGGTCTTTTCTATTTTAATGGGTTCTTCTTTTTTAGTGGGTTATTTTTATTTTTAATGGGTTCACATTGGGTTCACAAATCACTTATTTTTAAGATTTACAATACAATCACATTTTTTATATGCACGATAGAGTAGCTTGCAAACAATTGTATTGCTCATATATGTTCATTATAATTTTAGTTTTATGATTATTACCATTGTATGACGTTAGTTACACCGTAGATGCCTAATATTTTCTGTGTGGGTATTATGATTATTTTGCTAACTACCCACATGTGTCGCTAAAATCTCTGCACAGGAAATATCAAATATCTTACTACTCACAACTCTAGTTATTTTTTTGTTCACTCTTTAATAAAACTTTTCAATATCGATTTTTTGGTTTTTCTTTTTGTTTTCTCGTATCATTTCGTCTCTCATGTATCCTACGGTGGGCGGGGATTGTCAAAGTGGACGTGAAAATATGGCGCTGCACATTAAATATAATGAACTGAAACAGATTATTGACCTATTGAAATCAGAGATGCCATTGAGGGATTGTTTGAGAACCAATGGGCAAAATGGCTATACGTTTACGAGAAGACCTGAGTGCAAAGTGTATTTTGCTGTAAATGTGTGATATTATTTTGAAAACGTCGTTGTTATTATAAAATAGGGCTTTTGAAGCCTGCGATGTAATTAGAGTTAACTCGGGGTGCTTTGACGATTGTGGATTCTTCATAGTTTATTGATTGTATTTAGATAAGGCATAACTTTAATTGACTGCTCGCGATGACGCTATTGTAACTGTCGTATTCTCGCCGATCGTAACATGCGCAGTTGATTAAAGTTCCTTTTTTAGAATTTACTAGCTGTTAGTCTTAACATTCACCTCACAGATAATATAGAGTCATTCATACGAAATGCCATCTAGCGGTCCGAGCGTTACAACAGATTATTTATCAAATCGATCTACAAGATGTTTGATGAAGATTATTAGTATTATGTATATGAAATGTTGTTCACTATTCTGCATTACCAGCTGAGGCAATTACTAGCGCGCGAAAAATGTAACGATGTTTGATAATTAATAATGCCTCAATTTATGAATTGAATGAATTAATGAATTAATGAATTGAAGACGCTAACGTCGTTTATCAAACATCCTGTATATATGCAGTCATGTCACTTAGAGTCATTCATCGTCGAATAGATTAGCCAAAGCCGGCCTTAAATTACAACTAGGATAATGTGGGTATAGTTGTTTTTATGTCAAATAAAGTGAGTGTCGGTGTGTTAAATTCTTTGTATTTCGGTCCAATATCAGAATTATACAGCGCGAGTTCGTAGCGGAATACTGCCATATACTTTAACGTCCCATTAGTAAATAAACAATGTTACCCACAGAAAAAAAATAAAGTACTACATAATTTGAGGCTCAGGGTAATCCCGTGGACATGAAGCATGGAACTAATATAATACTAGCAAGATGTATCTTTATCTATCTTTCCTAACTGGCCATGCAAGATACAATGATGTAGAATGATATACATATCGAAAATAAGCCTTTTAGAACTGCAATATGACATAAACAGCATAGATAGTTGTAAGAATTCAAATATTTATATAATAAATACAAATTAACTAGAGATAAATTGCGACTGTTAACATAATTTTATTTTGATATATTTCTTGCATAGCCAGTTAGGATGCGAACATTTATTTAAAAAAATTGATATACCTAAAAAGAGATGAAGTCACAAATAAAATAAGAAATTTCAATGAAAAAATCTCATAACAAAAATAGTAGTGTTTAATAAAAAATAAATTAAATTGCCGTAACAAAAATTCGAAAAAACATGCCATAATAAAAATCGACCTACGCAGGTTTTTAATTTGCACGCCCTTCTTTCAATGAGGCAAATAAATAAAAAAAGTCGTGTTTGACCATTATGACTATTGTACAACATTTAAAAATCGAATCAGTAAATTTATGTAGTGACCGAATACAATGAGATGGTTGTGCACGATAGATAATATTTTATAATTGATGTAATTGGTCTGTCCAAAATATAATCTTTGTAACGAATAATTAATTCTAAATCAATTAATTGACCAAGCCGAGCGATGGCTTGTTTAAATATAAGGGTCTCGCAACCAACGCGAGGGCAAGTTTAAAATGCCAGACCTTGAATAATATTAAATTTAGTTTTAATCGGAATAAAACCATGCATGCCACGTGATTCCGTAGACGCCAGACTAGGTACCCACATAACAGAGTATCCTAAACAGCAAACCAAAATCTCAACAGCTAGCTGTATATAGTGGAAAGTATTTTGTATGTTACATAAGAAAATTTTTCAAACCTCTCCTTAAAAATAGATGGCTACGGCTGCTTATAAAGTTTATTCAATACTATCGTGTGTAGTTCGTTGTGAATTAGGCTTCTGTATCACTGTACGCTAAATAGGTATAGTTCGAATGTCTCATTGTATAAATGTAAAATACACGCTAATAGGTACTTTGGATTAATTAATTATGAACGTTATTATCTAAGGTTATTTACTAAAATGACGATTTTTTCCTTTAATATTTTTATACAGCATTACAAAATATTTAATCGCAATTAAAAGTTTATAGAGGTGGGTCTGTGTGCAATTTTAAAATAATGTCTAAATTTGTATGTATAATCGCCTTAAAGAGAGAGAATGTAGCTGAATTCTTCTGCGTGTGTGTTGCTTGTGAACTAATGTTATAACGTTGTTTATGCATTGTGTATGTATCGAGTCGAGGTGTAAATGACCGTTGATAAGTGTAAGAGCCTTCAGGACCCCGCCTTTCGGGGTCTCGCTTGCCATGTCCCAGCGTGGAATCGCCCCCTCGCAGCCTTGATGAAGTGTCTATTCATACCGATTATCCTTTGAATGTATTAACGCGTGCGCCGATCGACTGAGGCATGCTGAGCACCGAGAAATCAATTAATTCATTCGTATTAATATTAAGTGCGGTTTAATTGTCATTGTACCGATATTTATTACACTATACTTTGTTATACGTGCACACGCACAAAGTTTAGTTGTAATTAATTTAAATATAAGTTCACGGGACAGAGCGATTCGTCCCATTTATTCAGCTGTGGTGTAATTAGTTCCTGAATATTTATCTACGTCTATTTTAAATCAACGACGTACCCTATTGTATCTCTCGTACGTCACGCGCATCACATTAAATCGAAATTATCATCACTAACGCCTATTCGCAAACTAGCTAGTGTTCCATATTCTGTGTGCATTGAATCCTAGAATTAACAACATTGTTGACTATTGCTAATAGCTTGAGGTTGTTAACGTTTTTAGAACAGAATGGTGAATTTTTTATGTATGTATAATATACCTACGTATATAAATAAATCTTAACGCTCTACGATACGAATATTCGCTAGAACCTTTTTGTAAGCTGTATGCCATCTTATCGTGTTATTACACACATAGTCCTCTCTTTATTAAAGTAGAATCAATATATAATGATGGCTGTGAGATAATTATTATAACAATTTAAATTTATATTGTGTAAATGAAATAATAAAAATAGTAAGAGGTTCGCTCCGATGCAGCGACTTACGAATGCTGCGTACCAACTCTTTTCGTTCTGATCCGGCACTGGCAACTGGCACCAACTGACCTAACATCGAAGTGGCTGCAGCAAATACCGCATCTAAACATTCGGACGCCTATCAGTAACTTATAGATTTTAGACTTGAACAACTACCTAACATCATTAACGTAACTGTCAGTGCCAAGCCAAAACTGATAACCAATATTCAGCCGTTTGGCGCCAATTATACCATTAAGTAACGGGTTGCCATTTTAAATGCAATTTTAAAAATATTGTGTACGCTTTGTTTATATAAAATATGTTGAACGCCTCTATTTGTGTAAAAATATATATAGAATACATTAATTTATGTTATTATTAAATATATTAGCTATGTAAAAATGTTACTCTAATAATTGTGTATTGTTACATATATAGTGGGAATTTATTTTAAGTGGCAACCCGAATATTCAAGCTCACAGCTTTCTTCGCAATTGCTCAAATTTCTCATATTACCCCAAGTTTCACTGCTTCTAGATAACCATGTACAGGTTAAACCACCATATTTACGGTTGGCTACACAAACGAAACGCTTATATAGGGCCGTTTGAGTTTGTACGCGAATAAATGGACACACGCAATAAACGCACCAGCTAATATTTCTATTTCTCTCACACTCACCGCAAAGAAGGAGATGTAAAATGAAAGGTCGCGTACAAACTCATTCTGTCCGTTGTCGATGCTGTAATGCACCCGATACTCGATTGCTCAATCGTACGGGTGCCGCCGTTATATTATCATGTAATATTACATTAGCGTAGGTACATGTATTTAGCAACATTAACGGAGTGACAAAATCATAGAAAATACGAAACCAATTTTAAAATTCGAATCGAAATGTCATTTCTCGCCGGTAATGTTGCCATTTACGTTAAAGCAAAACGACTGCACAACACGGGAAATGTAATATTACCCGACTGTTCGAAATGTACACCACAAAGACAAATTATTTAATATTGTTGATGTTGATTGTTAATAAAATGCAAATAATGTAAATATCAAAATAAATTCTGTATTTGTATTTGAAATTATGTTTTTTTAATTACCCTATGCCTTCCAAGCAGTGAGTATTTAATTCTTGAAAAAGGCAAGATTAATTGAGAGACATTGTTAAAGAAAATATATTTATTTATTGACATTTTGCGTATCGTTTGCCTACAATATTAGATAATAAACAAGAATCTTAAAATTACAATAAAACGCCTTTTAAAACACAAACTGTAATAATAAATATAATCGTTATGAAGTTGACTAGATTTCGGTATCTGCAATTGAAACACACCTAAGTTTGGACATAATCTCAAAGGACAACACAATTTTCAAACAAGAGAGACAAAAAATTATGCACAAAGAGTGTGTCAAGTGTGTCACTCGTATAGACATTACAAGTTTAGCATCAGAAACCCCTATACACTCTTTAGTGCATCCCAAAATGAACCCCAAAGCTACAATATAATAGAATATTTCATTTACTCAAAACATAAAAGGCCTCAGCAATTTACAGCTTACCGTTACGGTAAATACGAAACAAAATAGAACATTCAATTGTACTTGAACCTGTCTAACTGATATGTTTTTGATAAAACTCTTCTGTTTTTTGTGCTATGCTTTTTGGCTGAGCCAACTGTGGTCACTTTTTTTTTCTCTTCTAACATCAACGGTGGGAGAGACACCTTCCTAATACTATATCGAGGTAGCAGACTATTGGTTACCTTATTTGAATCATTGTTATGTAGATCTGGTGTATATAGGGGCTCCAGCCTGGCCATTTCTCTGTGACGAGCGGTGAGAACTCTCCCATTCTCTATTTTGTCGGGCGCACTCAAAAGTACATTCCCATATTTTCTGGGATCAAGGGACACAAAGGACTTTGCACTGTTCCTATCACAGTAAATGGATGATTCTGGCCTAGAATTTCTCATCCACCTGGACGAAGTTATTTCAGATCTCATCATGGATGCATTTTGCTTCTTCTTATGTGATGGACTCCTGATCTGTATTGGCGTGATCTGCAGAAGCGAGCAAAACGTATCCGGCAGATAATGCGCTTCAGAGCTCTTAGGGTGAAATGACACACGTTCTCTGGTGATTCTGGGTTCATGGAGATTCTCCGCGGAAGCCCTGGGCGAGTTCTGAGGTGTGACGTCAGTACTGCTCTGGGACAATCGCTCTTCGCTCTCACTGAATTCTTCGTAATCGCTGTATTGCATGGCGATAACCTCATCATGCTCAATTTGTCTAGTGGCCAATCTCTTGTCAGGTAAGAGTATTGCTTTTCCAACAATCCTGGAAATAACAGCATAAAAACTTTATTGTAGCGCCAAAAACTAATTTTGATTCATTAGAACAGAAGGTGGCAGGGACAGTTTCTTTGACGGTGAGGGGAAGACGTATTTTGCATCTACTCTTTAAGGCCGGTTCAGACTACGACACTATACACTGTACACTCAGTGTACACATCGAATGTCTCTGTGTGAACACGAGT